>VDFB02385444.1:92020-115944 GCA_007258455.2 Sequoia sempervirens | reverse complement strand
TGAAACTAAATTTCTATGGTGCTTCTAATGGCTACCCTGGAAAAGTTGGTGCAGGGATCATAATCAAAGATGAACATGGAAATATTTTAATAGATGACTCCTTTTTCCATTTTGATCCATGAATGAAGATGCTATTGTGAATGGTGAATGTGTATATATATGTTGTTTGTACTCGTCTACATATTCAGATTTTGCAATGTAATATTAGAATTTGGATTTGAAGCTAACATTGTGGTAAGATTTGAAGACATCCCGATGCAGAGATATTACAAAGGTCAGCTATTGAAAGCAAAACAAACAAAGTATTCATGATTTGGAAGTTACTGATGGTTAGATTCATCGTTCAGAGTTAATAAACAATGAAGAATATTCACACATAAACTATCAAACACACCGTTGATTTTCCACATATTTCAATTTCACTAGTTGGCATCCTCCAATACAAAATTAAATTGCAAACTATACAGCACAAATATATGAAAAGTCCCAACAGGGCATTGATTGAACAGATTCCACTCCCTCAAAGGGTTGCATTCCCATTAGAATCTCATAACAAGGCATGGCAAAGCTATATACATCTGCTTTAAGAGTATATTGCTTGAGAATCTCCCCGTCTATTTCAAAACCTTTTGGGGATATTGGAAGACTTCCAGTGCCCTCCAGTAACAAGTTCTCCTGGTGACTTCAAGGGACGGGAAACTGTAAAGCCTTAAACTAGACTCCCCAAAATCACACAGCTTAACTCACCCATACTCTTGTGCTTTAAATTCTAGAACTTCTAAAGGATCTATGATTACATTAGATGCTTTGAGATCCATGTGCATGATTCTTTGGTTGTGAAGGTATTCCATTGCCCTTGAGATTTGAAGCAGTGTGTCAACTGCAATAGGTAGTGGCAAAGGTGGTCTTCCTCCAACTCGTTCTTCCAGTATTTTATCCAAGCTGGAGCTGACAAATTCCATTACAAGATACCAATATTTTTCAGTCAAACACACACCTATCAATTGAACAATGAAAGGGTTCTACAACTTTGCATGCACAACAATTTCCACTTGTAGTAGAGAGTCAAAATCCTTGCAATTTATGGGGATCTCCTTAACAACAACCTTCACTCCAAGCCATAAACCCTCGTACACTTCTCTAGAAGAACCTTACCCAATAACGTGCAAGTTTAGGAAACAAATTTTTGGCATCAATTTGCAACCACGGAGACACACGAACAGAAGAGAAGCCAACATACAACTAAAAATAATATTTGACACTGAGCCATTTTTTTAAATATTCAGGTGAAACAAAGCATTGGTGAAAGAGCTCAATACTCCACTCCCACAAGCAGAAGAACTTCACTTTCCAATTTAGTATTCTCAGTCATTCTTTGGACAATTCAATTCTTGTTTTTGGAAGCAATGGTGGACTTACTTGCAAAGCCCTGACTATAATAATGTTAGATACTTATTCACACTTGTTTGTGCTTTACTTAATCTTTTGGAAGGTTGGCACAAAATCGTATGTAGTTCCATTCAAGACCTCCTACTTTCCAAAAAAAATTAGCTGCACAGACTACCAAAATATCAAATGACCTTTTTCTAGCCCTAGTGAATACCTAGCTTCTGATTAGCTTATTAGTTAACTAGACATTTTTTGAACATCAGGAGCAACGAGACCAATCTTTTTATTGTTGCAAGTGCCTTATATGGATTTGTAATCTTCTTAGGAGTCAATAGTTGTTCTTAGGAGTCAATAGTTGTTCAACTTTGCAGCCTGTAGTTGCAGTGGAGAGAACTGTGTTCTACAAAGAAAGGGAAACAATGTACTTTGCAATACCCTATGCTCTCAGTCACGTTAGTTCCCTTTCTTAAGATGCTATTTTGCTCATTTTCCTTAGCTATCTGCAATTCCTCTCTCTGTCTTTTAATCTTGAGAGACAACTCTATCTTGAGCCGAGAATTCTACTATGGAGGTGGAAGGTGGAAGGCCCTCCTGAGAAGTAGTTTCCTTTAACTTATTGTATTCATTAAGCAATCTATTATGCTTATCCAACAATTTGTCATAGTTCTTCTGGAACATCTCAGCAGTATCAACACTCAACATGATAGCATTGTATAGAGACTTCTGGTTGAACACTAAAATGTGTAAATAAAAATAGAACACCATTTACATGTTTGCTCAAATGAAAAAAACAATAAAAATTTAAAAAGCTATACAGATGATGGCAACATAAAATTGGAACACATTTGATTACTGAAGAATAAATGGAAAAGAATCATCGTCCTGAAACATGATTTATATTTCTACATTAAGACTACATACAAAATCCTTTAAAAAAACACAATATTACCATCCCATCCAAATGGAGCAGGCTTCTTGTCCCATTTCTTGTACTTTGCTTCAGTTGCCTCCTCAGTATCTAGCATGTGAGATTTTGTAATATCAGGATCATTTGCATCTAAATGCTTTCCCAAAATTTTCTTCTTTTCCTCAATCCACTTTTGTTTTGATACACTGCGGGGTTCATGTACAGTCTATTGTCTCTTCTTTTCTACAATTATGTCCTAATTGGCTTTTCTTGCTTCATTATGTAGAATAAATATACAAATTATAATAAGCTTTAAAGTGGAAATAAGAATTTGTTAGTATAGCCATTTTTTCTTGTCAGATACAATCATTACAGACTTGGGAATGACTCAAAACCAAAATAAAGGGGTACAAAATGAAAATCCTAACCATTTTAAGTCTCAAATCAAATACCTTTTTTTCCTTCCAATGAGTTTTGAGTAGTCCACCCCTAAATCATCATCATTCTCTTTCTCAATTGTTTGATCATTACCATCAACAATGTCATCCTGACCATTTGGCAACTCTTGAGAGATGAGCATGTCTTTTGCACTAAGCTCATTAGCTTTCCTCTTCACACCTAGACCAGGAAGAGTATTATATTCATCTATCTTACAAGGTACTGAATATTAAGTGCTCAATTAGCATGTGACATAAGCAATACATTATAAAATTTAAGAACTAAAAAACATTACAGCCACAAATACTTACCACTTAGAAATTATGCCTTGCGTAGAACTAGAATAAGGTCACTAATACCTGTTTCTATGTTCTAGGTTCTATATATTATGTTAGTCTTTTGGTACTATCAATGTAACTTTTTAATTGGCCTATTAAGTATATTTGGAATAAAACACATATCACATAGTAGAATCAAAAAAAGTTTTGTATTTGGATCTTTATATTTTAATGCATAGAACAAAAACTCAGGTGAGTACCTGCAAGCAGTATTGGCCTAGTGAGTAGCTCATCAAAACACATGCCAATAACTTGCGAGTCCACAAGAAAAACTTGAATAGCATAAAAAATGATAGCCCACCAATAAAAATAGTCAAATTTGTCATTTTTCTCACCATTCTTTTCAAGTATCAACCTTTTTGACATATTTGAGCATTGAGCATTTGTTTGTAAGTTCTTTGGAGTGAGCATCAATCAATTTTAGCAAACTAATCATCCATACTAATAGCCCAAAAAGCTTTCCCATGTGTAGAAAAACTGCCTAATTCAATAGACTTAAACTGTAGTTTAAGGAAATCCTTATCAAAACATAAGATTTTTGATTTGCTTTGCACAATTTCCATGGGAATTTCCCACAAAGATAGGGTGGGAAAACTAAGGATAAATAAAAGGATCACACGTGTTAAAAGTTCAGAAATCCTGGTAAAAATCAGATTAAACTCTCATGTCAACAGGATCAATTGTTTCCAGCTACAAGTCTATATCTGTTGCTAAAAAAATTCTCCGCAACTGAGCCTAAACTCCATCATCCTAGTAAGCAAGTGTTGGCATATGAGAACTGGTCTTCCTCAGGTCAAAATTGAAATAGATTTAATTATAAAGTTCACAATCAATGCTATATTTGACAGGTTGTGTGTGAACATTCTTCGTTGTTTACTAACTCTGAACGATGAATCTAAACATGAAGAAAGCATGCAAGTTGTTTGATAGAATTCCTAAAAGAGATGTCAAGTCATGCAAAGAAATGATTGCAAGATATATTACAAATGGGTTTGTTGAAAAGGCTTTAGAAAAGTTTAAGCAGATGTAACTGGTGGGTGTTACGCACAACTTCCCAACCTTGCTAACATCCTCCCTGCATAGCCCCAAATGGGAGCTTTCGAACAAGGTTGAGGACATCCATCAAATGGAATAGAATAGGCACGTGAACTATTGACAAAATCCTTGAAGAAGTGTGGTCTCATAGGCTACAGCGATGGCAGGCTAGGTATGAAATGGATTTGCTTTAAAAAAAACCCTAGAAAATTTGAAGCAAATGTAAATGGATAGGTTAAAAAAATACAACAAAGCGGAATCATGGGAAGTGACTTACTACAGTTTTGCACAAATTGTGTTGACCTGTCAATGGTGCCAGTGAGAGAAAATGGGCACAGGGTGTAGGAAATTTTTAGGAAACCCAAGTTTTATACTGTTGCTGCTTTATCTTGCTGCTTCAATCTATTCACAGGCAGAATGCATTAGCAGTAGGGGAAGCGGTAAAATATGGAGTGGAATTACCTCAAGAATCTGGACAAATCTTCTTGATGTCGCTGGTAAAAAAGTAGGTCTCGAAACTAAGGCAGATATTAATAGAAGGAAGATATTTTTGAAGGAGATTTAATGCGACATTAAATGCAAATATTTTGGACACACTCCCATATGGAGAGGAAGGGAGGTTGTGAATAGATGGAGAACCTTGCCAAGCCTTCTGTGCTCTCCAACTGTAGATGGTAAAAATGAGCTTCAAAAGCTCAAAGAGTGACACGCCTTCGGCGTAATAAAACAAAGAGTCGGGTAAGTGTGAATAACTAATACTGTTGTAATAGGTTTTGTATTCCCAATCTCTCCTGGCACAAAACTACAAAAAGACTCACTCTTTTGGTTGGATAAAGAATTGTTACAGTAGTAAGATATGCAAACCCATGCCAAAAAAAATCCATCCAACCAAATAAATAAAGGGAGAGTTGTGCATGCACAGCTATAAACAAATAAGAAGATTGAGGAAAAGAAAGGAAGGAAAAGAAAAGGAATAAACTCCCAACAAATTTTTTTCCTTCTAAATGGCCTCTGTTCTACCCACCACTGATTTTCTGACCTCTGCGATGGTTTGAACCCTATTGCAGCCGTCCGTCACTCTTGCACCACAAGTACTCTTGAGCAGTAACCCATGGGCACTGATCATTTCAAACAAATTAAAAATCACTAAATGTTTCAGAATTTTTGTTAAAATTTTCAATGAAAACAATATATTTTTGTTCGTATCAACCGCTTTTATTCGACCAATTAAGGTCTTAATTGAGGTCAAGCTTAACCGGCACACTCTAAGCAGTGACAGCCTAAGTGGCCTGGCCCATTCCCTGACATTTATGTACCCTATCAAATCCACGTTTCTACTTTTTTAGAGATTACTTTCTGTAAACTTTTTTCCTCCATTTTCACGTTTAAAGATTATTTTACTCAACATTCCATGCAGGAATAAATATGGTGGAATTTGATCTTAGAGAATACTCCGCTGAAGTAATAATATATCATAACATATTAAAGCATAAATCGCTTATTCGTAGGAGAATAAATAGGTGTTAAGTCAGTTTAAATAATATAAAATTTTAAATAATTATTTTAAAAAATCGCTTAATAATAAATATATTAAAAAATTGATGAAAAAGATTATACAGTTAAAAAAATAATAATAATAAATATAATTTAAATGTATATGAAGAAAGATGAAAAAAGTTTTATAAATAAAAATATATATATAATAAATTATTTTTTAATTATATTATATTTTTAATTTCTTTAAATATATTTTTTTTATGTTTGAATGTTTTTAATGTCTTTTATGATAATATATTTATATAATATTTTTATCCAAATAATATAAATATATTAATTAAAATTGTTGATACAACAATATACATTATTTTTCATTTAGTATTTCATACTTATTTTTGTTTACTTAAGATTTATCTTTCTACTTTATAACTATACAAATTTTTAATTTTACTTTATTTAGTCAAGAGTTATTTTTATTTATAATTTTTTTTTTTTAATTTGAAATAATTCTTATATGAATAAAATAAAATAACAATCAATATTTACAAGTACTTTTAATTGATTAGTATGAAATGTAATTTTTAACATATTACAACAAAAACTAATTCCAATAACACTTATTAAAATGATTTGTGAAAAAATAATTTTTAAATAAAAATATAACAATAACATAAAAATATAAAATATTTCAAAATATTAAACTCATAAATCTTCTTTTAGAATTATTTCATTTTTTCTTTGATATCCATGACTTAACTCCCAAGGTTCATTACAAAAGAAAAGTTTATTTTTTCTCAAATTATTTCTACTATATGCATTCATCTTCTTTGTAATAATTGGAGGTGTGGTCCTCTAGTGGATGCATGATGTCTCTTCTTATGTGATTCTTCCTTTGAGTTGTTCAAATATGGTGATTTGAAAATTTATATGTCAGTATTTTTCCACTTTTTGTTTTTATCTAGTAGTTTGGGAAAGAAAATTCTATATATTTTTTAAATGACAAAGTTGTCTTTCAAATATTTTGATAGATTCTAGTAATTTACAAACCTTAAAGTAATTTCTTCTACTAATGATCTCAATATAATTCCTTGAAGTGTAGAAAGATAATCTCTCTTTGAATCCATCTAAGTATAGTTTCATATATATTGAAGCTTGCAACATGGTATGGTGACTCCATGATTCATAGGATGGCACGATCATAACTTTGATATCATTACAATAACCCTACTAATTGTTTATATAAAAAAATAGCTTTAAATATTTTAATTATAACTTTTAAAAACTCATATTTCTTTATAAATTATACATCAAAATTCATAATTCAAATGAATAATTATTTTAATAAACAAAGATAAAATTTAGAAATTTTCATACTATTTCCATAAATTATAAGATTACATCAAAATACTTTGTCATAATGATAAAAACAATAGTTACAATAATAACAAAAAAAATTTAACTACATTATTGAAATACACAATAACTACAAATTATACAACTATGTATTATAATTGGGAGGAATTCGGAGGAGGAGTACTGGAGGGCTTTGGATGATGAATCTGAGGAAAGCTTTGGGAATTCGGCATCCACAGACGATGAAATCTAGCGTGGAATTGCATCTGGTAATGGCGGGTTGTGCATGCATGGACTCGAAAGGGTTTACAGTGAAGCAATTTATGGGCATGAGAATGTAACGCATGAATAAATGCTGTGAAAAAACTTCTACCAGGTAAATATTCCTAAACCTCTTAATGTACTAACGAATTTCTTTAATATCATGCGTTACACTATCAGCACAACAACCCACCACCTCCAGCACAAGCACCCGTCAATTTTTTTAAGAAGGAAAAAATGTTAACAAAGATTTGGCTTCCAATGTAGTTCGCCTCTCGGGAAAATTACATTGTGACAAGTGAACTTAAAGTTTTATGCGTAATGAACTTAAAGATTAGGTAGAGACAAAATTTAGTATTAAAGTATTTGTTCTAAGTTAAGGTTCCTTTTCTTAGTTTTGAATGTAGGTATCTGATAAGACTAGATGCAAAGAATTGTGTCTAATTTTAAATCAATCCCTTTTTAAGTTAATAAGAAGAGATCCAAATCACTATTTTATTATAGTTTAAATTGAAAGAAGAATTATATTTTCAAGATACTAGTTTTACTTGAATTCAAATTTTAGTTTAATAAGAAATATATATATTAAGAATCATTTTATCCAAAAGATAATTAATTAATAATGATAAAAGATTCTTAATAATTTATATAATTTTTAGGGAATCTTAGTTAAGTGTATTAATTTTCATGATGGGTCTTAGTTTTTTTGAGAAAAATGTCTACTAAATTTATGTACTTCACTAAAAATTGATTGTAAACATATATATCTTTTTTGTGAGGGACATGCAAATCACATCATGGTGAGTTCTTTTATTTTGTATTCATTATGCAAAGGGAGATTTGGCATTGATTTGTGGTAGTATTTTAGTATTGAGTACAATAGTCATTTTTCCTTGGGAGCTTTTGGAGATTATAGTTATATAGTTAAAGTTCAATCATGAGATGGTCTATTAGGTGTTAATGGATACTAGAGACTTGGTTGAGGTTGGAAATCAAATTTTGGAACATGGCTCTTTGTTGAGGCTTCAATAAAAAGATTAAGGAGCCTTCACCTAGAGTTGGAGACAATTTTAACATGGACCTTTAATAAGGAAATTGTTCGTGGATGGAGCAATCTCATTCCTCACTTTTGGTCCTTTCAAAAAAGAATCATTTGATAGGTATTGCTCACCTATTTTTTCTGTATGCATTCTATTTTTTGTGCTTTGTCTCTTCATGGTAATGAATCTTAAGCTATAATTGTTAGTTTTAGAGAGCTTATTTGTGGAGTGCATCACATGGTGTTGTTTTCTTTTTCCTTGTCATGTGCATGAGTTTATTTTGAGGATAGATTTGAGGAGTGCAAGAATTGTGTTGGGCATATTCCATAGTGATAATGGTTATTAGTTTGATTTTCTTTCAATTGAGAAGCTTACATCCTTGTTGATTTATTGATCTATTATTGTCAATTTGACCTTGGGTTTGAATAATTGGATATTGTTAAAGAAAAAGGACATGGTATCTAGTATAGTAAGAATATTTTCTCTTTGTAGTCTATTGTTTCTTCCTAGATTTTATTTCATATGAGAAATTGTGAGACCTAGGTAGAGTCACAATGAGAGAATGAGAATTTATGTAGATCATTATGTGTATTCTTCAAAACTTGTTTTGATGACATGATCCACATATTTATGTGAGTGTTATTGATGTACTTTTAGATATTATGGTCAACAATAGACCAAAAATCACCCTCGTAATCAAAGTCCTACAAGGTATATGTCTTCTTGGTAGACATGATGATCATTGGAATATGATATAGAGGCTTTAGATGTATTTTTGGGATTTTTGTAACTAATCTGCATAGGTGTTATAGATCACCTATAGCTAACCTACAACTAACTTGTGTTAGTGTAGAGTCTATGTATGTAGTAGTGAAAATATGTTGAAAGGAATTGTGGATGTGGATTAGGTTGGATATATTGTAAGAAAAGTCCTATTAGTGTTGGTGTTAGTTGGATTTTTTAGTGTTGGATTAGGTTGGATATGATTGTTAGTGATAAGTTCAAAATTTAAAAGCATTTTAGAAAATGGAGATATTAAGAATATAAAAGTATTTTAAATTATTTTATATGCAAGACATTTAAAGTAAATATATTAGTAATAGAATGAAAATTTAAAAGCATTGCAGAAAATGAAGATATTAAAAATATAAGAGTATTTTACTTATTTTATTTTATATACAAGACATATAAAATATTAATATTAGCAATAAGTTAAAAATTGACAAGTATTTTAGCTTTTTTAATACCATTGTTCAATTAATAGTAATATTTTTGAATATTTTAACCATGTCTAATTGTTTTAATCTATATATTAAATTCATTTAGTTAAATAAACTAATTATAAAAAAATTGTATTTACTGTGAATTTAGAAAAAAACATATGCTAATGAAAAATAGACCATAAAAAGTAAAGTTCATAGGAATAACAACTTTGTAGGTAAATTGGAGGTTTAAATATTAATTAATTGTTTTGTAAATATTAATCTACTTTCATTAATCAAAAGTCATGCCAAAAACAATATGTTGAGCCTAGTGGCATGGAGCAATCCCAATACCTTGTAATGTGTAAATGGTAAAAAAGTGTAAATGAGAATGCTTCCCTATGTTTTGTTGCATTGAACACATATTTAATGCATTGAATGCAAAACTCGCAATATGTTGGAGAGCTGGTGGGTATGGAAGTAGTGAATGCATAGTTAATTCATGGAAACTTAGGCAACTACTGAGTTTTGTTTGTGCTCATTATCGTTTGTTTATCGTTTGCTGAAAAGCTTGTGGGTTTTTTAACTTTTGGTTTCGTTTCTGCATGTTTGTTATTTTTTAAAAGTGTAGTGGTTGTGAATGGCTTGGTTGTTTATTTACAATACTTGATAACTAGAAGTATTAGTTGTTGTTAAAAGGGCTAACGAGACAAGTGGGCACATTAAATTACATACGCTTTGAGCAAGGCCTTATAGGATGTAGGGGCAAACATGCAAAAGGCTAAAAAGCCCACAAGCTTTTCATGAGTCAAACTACAATAAGCATAAATAAAACCCACCACTCGCCTAAAATTTCATGAATTAACTATATGTTCACTGCATGTGTACACAGTCTGGAAAACCTTGCTCAAACCATTTACTTTTTCCTATAACACTTCTACTTATCAAGTATCAAAAACAAATAAGCAAGCCACTCGCTAGTTGCACACCATTTGTACAGCTTGTCCCTCGATCAAGCACTGCACAGAATGAAAAATGTCGAAGACAACAACCAACAATGAACAAGCTTTTAAAGTAACAATAAACAAAAACCATCCCTCCAACACATGTCGCACAATTTTATTTCCAACCTTTGCTCATTGGCTACCAGCATAATAAACACATAGTCAATGTATTCAAATTTTACATAATAATGAGCATACAAAAATGTAACCAAGAGACAAAAAACCCACAAGAACATGATGGTTGGTTGTTGTTAGAAGGGCTAATGGGAAATGCTTGCAGAAATTTATAATGTTTGTGTATTTTTTAGCAAATTTTATTGTTGTTACTCTGGTTCAAGTTTATGAATAGTGTATTATTTTCCTTGCATTGTAAAAAGTGTAGTGGTCATGAATGGCTTGGCTATTTGTTTACAATACTTGATAACTAGAAGTATTGATTGTTGTTAAAAGGGCTAATAGGGCAAGTGGGCACACTAAATTACATATTCTTTGAGCAAGGTCTTATAGGTTGTGGGGGCAATCAATGCATTAATTATGTGTTTATTGCTTGAGTGGCTATTACCTTATCAGTAAGCATGATGGTTGGTTGTTGTTAGAAGGGCTAATGGGAAATGCATGTAGAAATTTATAATGTTTGTGTATTGTTGTGGAAATTTTATTGTTGTCTCTTTAGTTCAGGTTTATGAATATTGTATTATTTGTCATGCATTGTGCTCATTTATTTAGTTGTTTCATGTGTCTCTAGTATTTATTTGCTTGTAAGAAAAATAGCAAAGTAGAAGTAGATGAATTTTTTTGTAGATAAGTGTAATGCATTGTAGAGCAATGAATGTATAGCCAATGCATTGAGTACTATGACAATAATGACACAATTGAACTATGCTTTCTAGGTTTAGGGTTACATTGTACAGTTCTTATGTTAGGTGGACTATGATCTGCAAATACTATAGAGAACATTTTGTACATTAATTGTTATAGCTTTGTAGAGTGCGTCATCTATCAAACATTTGTGAAAATACATAGAGTTCTATTTTTCTAATTTACTTAAACAAAAATGATTAGTAGAATTGTTAGCATTTAATGCATCAGTTGTAGATTGATTGACAAGCCTACCATTTGCAATGTGCATTATACAATTGCAATAGTGAAGTGGTTTGATCACAGCAGTGACTTGCCTCTGAGCAAAATGCCATGCACATTAAATGCATGATGGCAGAATACTTGCTTGGCCAATGAAATTTGATTATCTTACAATATTTCTACTATTGATTTTAGTTTTAGTATATTAGAAAAATATGGGAACATTAGATACTCGTCATTTATGAACATATTTTTGATGATTGAAAAGCATTATTTATTTGTTTTGCTAGTGATATAGGGCAATCAAAATACCTTGTAGTATGTGAATTGTGAACAAGTGTAAATGGTAATGCTTGTGTATGCTTTGTTGTGTTGCACACATTGTGAATGTCAAATGAGTGCATGGATGGTGAGAATGGAAAAGGTGTTACATGTGACCATGTGAGAAAATAGACTTGGAATACATTTTTCCATTGATTGATGCATTAGAATAGTAGTATGGTGTTTCTATATAGAGCAATATTGTTTAAGATCTTTGTCAGTGTACAAACTTACAATGCATTAATGATGGCTTGATTGCTTTGATGGGCACTAGCCTAATAGAAAAGCCTATAAAATTTGGATTTAATGACTCAATGTTTGCAAAAATCCATGGCATTGTTCTATTTCACTTCAATATGTATCATTTTGCTTATAAAGTTGGCACAATTTGCACATGTAGACATTAAATATTTGGAGCAATCTGGTCTTCTCTTTTTTGTTATGCTTTTGTTTATAGCTCTTTTGTATATATTACTATATCAAGCATGTTCTACGACATAAAAATTTCTATTATTTTTTCTTTTCCAGTTGACATGTTTTCCCTTTGTATGCCAAGCAATACTTTATTTCCTTATGTTTGAGTTTAAATGTATTAAATTCTAGTGTTGCAGTTTTTTAGTATACAATGTATAAGCAATACAAAATGTGCATGTTCTTAAAGTACAACTTGCTATTGCATATATTGTATTTTAATTCATCATACTTAGCTGGCCTATACTTAGTTTCTATTTGGCTTATTTTCCTATACAAGGAGAAATAACAAAGCTATTGTATGCAATAGAGAGAGAGATAGATAATATATTTAAGACATGAAACATTAGGTTGGTACTTGATTGAGTTATGTTCGAGTTGATTTACTAGTTGCCTAGTTTGTGTGGATAAGTCAATAAGCAGTAGCATCCACTACATAAAAAAACATAGTGAATGCAAACAACTTGTTTACTATTGCATTTTCTGAATTTTTTTTTTAAATAGTTTCTTGATCAATGAAATTGAAGTGTTCAAAATATTTTGGACTCTTTCCTAGAGTTGGGGTTTAAGGACATATTTTATGTGTTTGAAAATTATAATTTACCTCTTTTTCTATTGGTTGCACTAGGCCTAAATTCAGAGTAAATGCAATGTATGCTTGTGGAAGGAAGAATACCTAGGTCAAAAATCTAAAAGATTATTGCTTTATCTAGTAACAATAGACTATGAGACATTGGGATTGGTCCCTATCACTAGTATTACAGTGACACCTTTGATGCAATGTTTAGATTATACAATTTCATTATAAAATTTAATTATAGAAATGTTTAGTTGATTGCTTATTATTACAAGGGCTAATGGGCCAAGTGGGTACAATAAATTACATATGCTATAAGCAAGGTCTTGTCGACAATAGGGGCAAGGAACATGCTAATTTTCTTTATTCTTCACTAAATTCATTGTAAACAAAGGGAAAGAATGATACAAGAATATGATCTACCACTTCCTTGTTCAACAATTAACTATATGTGCAGTTACATAGATCTTTGCCTTCCTCTTCAATTGTATAAAAACATGTTACTTTTGCAATCAAGAATATGCATAATTACAATCACCAGATATGCAATTCATTGCTTAAGTATTTGCGAAAATCCCTTTGGAAAAAGTTGCTCAATTTACATTTAGCAATTAAATATTTTCAAAAATATATAATGTCATATTCTCCTAATTTACTTAAACAAAATTGAATAGTAAACATAGTAGCATTTAATGAAATAGCTGTAGATTGATAGAAAAGCTTCCTATTGTTGTGCATGTTTTCCACACACACCCTGCCATAGGCAGGGATCCCCCTTTTTTTTTCACTCTCAACAGGCGAGTTTGCTCCTGTCTTGTTTTGCATGCCCCATTCTCCAAGCACAAATTGGTCATGTGCCTTCAAACGATCAAATTCCCCTTACCAAATACACCTACTTAAGGTATTGAAATCTGCGGAGAAATAAAGTCATTCATGTCCCCTTTCTGCCTTTTGTATTGTTCCTACTATTTTGGAAACATCCATGGACCCTTGTCGGTATGGTTTCCACATTTTTGACTTTGGGGGAAACCTTTTTTGTATCTGGGGTGTGTTTGAAGTGCGTAAATGAACTGCCAAGGTTTTGTCAATGTTCCGTTAAGGTTTGATGGTTTCAGAACTTTCCCTTCAGAATTCCCTTCCTCCTTGGCTATTTGGAAACATCTATGGACCCCCATCACTCCCGTTTCCACATTCTTAACTTTAGGGGCAACCTTTTTTGGATTTGGGATGTGTTTGAAGTGCATAAATGAACTGCCAAGGTTTCGTCAATGTTCCATTAAGTTTTGATGGTTTTGAAACTTTCCCTCTAGAATTCCCTTCCTCCTTGGCTATTTGGAAACATCCATGGAACCCTATCTCTCCTGTTTCCACATTTTTGACTTTGGGCTCACCCTTTTTTTTATCTAGGATGTGTTTGATGTGCTTAAAAGATCTACCAAGGTTTCATCAAAGTTTGGTTAAGTTTCGGTTGTTTCGCAGCTTCATCCCCCTTTTGTTGTTTTGAACATCTGATGGCCACCTCCCTTCCGGCCTCTGGAGCCCAGCCCCTCTGTGGCCGTTTTTGGGACTCTGCCTTTTCGTGGCCATTTTGAACATCTAGCAGCCACCTCCCTTTCGGCCTCTGGAGCCCGACCCCTTTGTGGCCATTTCTGGGACTTTGCCTCTCCATGGCCATTTTGAACATCTGGCAGCCACCTCCACTCTGTGGCCATTTCCAGGACTCTACCTCTCCATGGCCATTTTGAACATCCAATAGCCATATCCTTCCCGCCCTCTAAAACCTAGGCCCTTTGTGGCCGTTTCCAGGTGTCCGTCCCTCCTTGGCTATTTTGAACATCCAGCCTACTTCCTTCCCGGCTGTTTTGAACATCCGAGAGCCTGCCTCCTTCCCAACTATTTTGAACATCTAGGAGCCCGCCTTCTTCCCAGCTATTTTGGCTTCTGTCTGCTATCTTTCTGCCCTCTGACACTCGCACCCTTGAAGCACACATTAATGTTTATGGCCCAAATGAGCTCCAAATATGAATATCAAGATATTTTGATGATGCATGGATAGATCTAATAAGGAATTTGTAGGTTTGACTGAAATTTTCCTTAACTCATGTATAAATGCACTTATGACACTTCATGTTTGCAAGAGTTAAGAAGCCTTCCGTAGGTCTATCAGAGAGGCCCATTGAGGGAGTTGTCCTATCTTTTTCCAGATGATGATGATTTCTAAGAAGCTTTTTGCCCGAATCAGGGGCCACCAATCCATTGATGCCAATCGTCGATGGGCTCATTTGATCAAAGGAAGAACACTGCAAGCACATCAAGCAAAAGATAATTTTCAGGCAGTTTCAGCTACAGTGAAAAGGGAAATCAACTAAATGATGAAATTGCTATAGTGACTAACACTAGATGGAAAAATAAAGAAAATACAAGGAATGTATTTTAAATTGCTAGATAATAGAGGGTAGGTTAAACCCTATTGTAAATCAAATCTGGGCCATTCAATGTAATTGAATCCTAGCCATTCATTTAGGCTTTGGAAAACTATAAATAGGGGCTTGCCCCTCATTTGTAAGGGTTGGAGAGCTATTGTAAAAAGTATTTTGTAGCAATAGAAGACATCATTGCATGATTTTATGGATGTTCTCTTTGATTTTACTCATCTTGCATGCATGGTTCT
This sequence comes from Sequoia sempervirens, assembly GCA_007258455.2. Lineage (NCBI taxonomy): Eukaryota > Viridiplantae > Streptophyta > Pinopsida > Cupressales > Cupressaceae > Sequoia > Sequoia sempervirens. Next base: position 100,360 of record VDFB02385444.1, on the reverse strand, counting down.
ACTTCCATATTAGTTTTAGTATTAGTTTGTTGAATGGCTATCATGATGGTGTTGTTGTTATAGTATTTGATGAACTTCTAGCTCATGCTTTTTGTGGTTCATTGATGATGAATCACTTTGCAAAGCGAGTCTAAGCCTCTTTCCTTTATTGCTGCAACTTAGTTTGATTGAATGTACATGATGTGTGTATGTGATGTGAAAATTTATAGTCCTTAGAAGATTGCACTAGTTTTATGTAGCTGTAGGTTTCTCTTGGTCAAGAAAAACTCAGTTTAGGAAGTCTGTCTACTTTAGTAGCCACCATTGTTACTGTTCAGTCATAGCTTAGGATTAGAATAACTTTCTTAACCCTTCTCCTTTAGCTATTTCTTTTAATCCTTAGTTAGAGTAGGACCCAAAGCATCACCATGAAGCTAAATCAGCTGAACTTGATGAGTTTCAGCTTGCTATTTTGAGTGGACAACCACTGTTCATTCACTACCAGCATTTTGAAACTGCATTTGCAAACCCAACTTTTGATATTTTGTAACTCATCTATAAGATCACCTTGTGATTCTAGCAAATCACATCAAACAATTGAGATATTCCAATTATTGTCAAGACCTGGCATTAGAGACCTTGGGATAGTGTTCTGCAATGTAGTTGTGGAAGATTGTCTTTCAAGAGAGGTAGTGCATCTACACATTACGTGTGTTGAGAAGTGCATAAAAAACACATCAACAGAACTGGCGCTAGAAGGATGGCATGACATGTTGAGGCTACAAAGCTAAAATTTGGAAATCAAAAAGAGCACTTTCAAGAAGAAATATGAGATAGGGAGATCTCTTTTAATGCAAAAGTCAAAATTTTTTGAAGGCAAGTAGAAGCTAAATCGAAATGGAGTAGAATGCACAAATTGACATCACTCAACTACATGCAGATTTGAATAAGAGACTGAAAAACCCATTGTAGTAGTTCACATTGGCGGATAGATGTCGGTCCATTGCACTTGCAGGCACAATGAGTTGGGGTGTCTGACTTTTTTGAATAGAATTGAAAAGGTCTTGCAAGGAGAAATCCCCTTCTGGGAAATCTGTCTGCCTTTAGCCCTTGCAAACCCAGAGGAAGAATTGACAAGAATGGTACCCAAGGCATTCAAGGAGCTGATCCAAGAACATTTGAGTAGGAAGGATGGACCAAGATTGGAGGAAGTACTAATGGAAATTTGGTGTAGATTTCACAATGCACCACATTCAAAATTTATGTGTCTATCATGTGACAACATCATCGCTCAAGCCAAGGGTTGTTTGGACAAGTTGGAGTAGCCAACTCTCAATGAGGAGAAGTTATCCAATGAGGCGGAAGAGTTGTCAATATTCAGAGGACAAAAAAATAAAGATGAACCAAGAAATTTGACACAAGTTGGTGTTGGGACAACAGACATAGAAAATGAAAACCAAGAGAGAGGAGTTGAAAGTCTTGGGATAGCAAAGTGCATCGATGAAAATCTGATTGTAACCAATTCAGTAGGCTTCCCCTCCATCAAAGAAAAGCAATCCTCCACTCAAGAAGAGGAATGAATGGAAATTGAAGATGAATTAACAGAATTTGCAGCAGTATATGCTAGGACAACTAACACAGATGCTAAAAATCAAGAAGAAGAGGAAGCTAAAAGCCTTGGGGTAGCAGAAGGAGATGGTCAAAGCATAAGAAAAATTAGATTGGAAGACCTCTCCATCTACAATGACAGTGATCAAGAATATAAAAATGCAGATTTGGAGTGGGAACAATCACTCGCCATGGCTGTCTACCATCAAGCTTCTTCTTCAAGTGATGATGAGGACCCGATCATGGAGAGATATGACCAACTCATCTCCAAGTTGGCAAAGGATTGGTCAGAGCTAAAATACCAAGTGGACTTGGAGGTGTTGTTGCTACTGAATTGGTGCAGACTTCATGATTCATCACACTCAGAGTTCACATGTGAACTATGCCAAGAAGCCATTAAGAAAGTCAAAGAACAAGCAATGAAGCCAAGTGCCCAACCTCCTCTGCTTGTTGCCCATATCAAAGAAGAAGACCAAAAGTCCAAATCAAGTGATGGATTAGCTGAAGGGAGACCTCAAGAGGATGTTGAGATAGCAATAGAAGAAGGACAACAATATAGTCTCAGACTTTCAAGCAATGAAGTAGATCAAGTGGGAATGTTGTCCACTAGTCACTAAGGAGTTCTTCCTCTTGAAGAGCAGTTGGGTACCATGGATGATGGGCCTTTTAGCAAGTCTGCGGAGGGAAATTGTGAAATAGACTTTGATCCCCTTGATGAGGTGCCATCAATTAATGACTTCTTTCCATTGGGAGCTACACTACAAAGGTATGCTCATGTCGAGGTAGAGCACATCGTAGAAGATGGTAGCGATGAATACATACTCCTTGAGCCCTTGAACAGTGATACACTAGAGTTTCCAGATTGGGAGAGGAGCTCCTTCTCCATTTACAGAGATAGTAAGCAAGAGGAAATGAGTCAACGTCATGATGAGATGCATTAACAGCAAAAAGAAGAAGACAAAGGTGGGGGTGCTGAGATAGCTACTAACAAAGATGAAGCACTCGACTGACTACAAGATGCAACTTGGAGTCCTTCTGTCATGATCGTTGTTGATCCTCCTTCGTATTCAAATGGCTACAATAGGATAGATTCGTGCATGTCATTGTCACATGATGTTGAACACCACATAAATAAGGATAGCCCTTGGAGAAGGAGATGAGACAACATGTTGCCCCTTGGGGACAATAACCAAGTGGATCCCAAGTTTGCAGATGATCAATGTGGAGAGGAATTTCTTTTTGAAGAACTGCCAACCGGGGCTATAGGTCCCATTGGTAGATTGGAAGAGTTGTTTGCTACCCCATCCTCCCACCCTTATGCAAGTTTAATGTCCAAAGTGTTGCACCCTCCATCATGCCTGCTTGAGGCTACTGATGCAATGATCAATGATGTTGTGCTTGCTCTTGACTGTCCAACACTACCACCTCCATGTGATGACATCCAAGTTCTATCCTTCTTTGCTCCAGTTAATTTTCATAGCTGCACTTATTATTTTGATTATGGGAATGAGGGAAAATGAACATGATTATGGATTAATCATGGGTTCAACAAGCCTCCCCAATTGCTGATTTTTCATGATGACGTGATTAAACTTGAGTGTTGCAATGTTGAACTTCCTTTTTCTAAAGAGAAAGATAAATTTGCATGGTTAAGAACAATAACAATTTCCCATTTGGTTGTGCATACTTTGCAAAATCCAATGAATGTTAATGTTGGCTCACCCTTCATGAACATAGTTCATTGTAAATATCTTTGTACATAGCCCATTTTTAGTAATAGAGGTTTCTTGTAAATACTCTACATTCCTGCTTTCCTTAGGTTAGTTGGTTTGTGTAGGTTGCTTGCTTCTTTTGCTTTGCTATTGCTTTGCTTGGGGTCCCTCTGCTTTTAGCTGGGCACATTTGTGCACACAACAGTCATACTTATCACCTGGGGTTGTTCCACATATTTCTTTTTCAAACTCTAATCAAGTCTTTAGAGTGGATGGTGAAGGTCTTCCATTAGTGTCAAGTGAATTGGGTGTTTGATTCAAAGAGGATAAGTTGTTGGTTTAGTCTGACTCTGATGTATTCTAAAATCTTACAACTCTTATCCATCTTAAGAATTTGACAATCACTGTAGGGCCTTTTGTGAAGTCTAGTTAAGTGAAAAATCTAAAATTCTGCTTCAGCACTACTGTGATTCTTAGCCCTAAGCACGACCTTCAATGCTTGCAGGTTGAAATAAAAGAGCTGAAAAGAGAAAAGAAAGAAAGAAAGAAAACATTGAAAATTGAAAGAAAGAGTAAAATTCAACTTTTCAGGGGTATCCGAGCAACTCTACTGGGGCTATGGACACCCGACTAGCAATAGAGCAAGAAACACAGTGACAACCTCGTCGGGGCTATGGACACCTGACTAGCAGTGAGGCAATGTCCCAGATGCTTTTGGAGTGAGAATAAACTTTGTAGCTTAACTTGACAGAGCATGGGTTCCTATAGCAACTGAAAGATGGGAATTAATGCAACTACACACACTTGGATTTTCAACATACTAAAGGTTGGGTTGGCTAGTGGTTTTGATCCTTTGGTTGGGTGTCTAGTTTGTTTTCCCTAGTGTGAAGGTTGGAACTAGAGATTATGGGTTCGTGATTCCAGTTTGTCATCAAAATGTTCAGGAGAATTTCCCCAGCGAGCTGCCATTTGTTGTGCATGTTTTGCACACACACACTATCGTATGCAGGGACCCTTTATTTTTTTCTTCTTTTTCGCTCCCAATAGGCAGCTTTGCTCCTGTCTTATTTTACGTGCCTCATTCTCTAGGCCCAAATTGGTCATGTTCCTTCAAACGATCAAATTCCCCTTACCAAATACACTTACTTAGGGTATTCAAATCCGTGAAGAAATAAAATCATTCATCCTTTTTCTGCCTTTTGTCTTGTTCCTGCTATTTTGGAAACATCCATGGACCCTTATCAGTCTAGTTTCCACATTTTTGACTTTGGGGGCAACCCTTTTTGGATATGGGGTGTGTTTGAAGTGTGTAAATGAACTGCTAAGGTTTCATCAATGTTTCGTTAAGTTTCGATGGTTTCGAAACTTTCCCTTTAGAATTCCCTTCCTCCTTGGCTATTTGGAAACATTTGTGGACCCCTGTTGCTCCCGTTTCCACATTTTCAACTTTAGGGGCAACCTTTTTTGGATCTAGGATGTGTTTGAAGTGCATAAATGAATTTCCAAGGTTTCAATGGTTTCAGAACTTTCCCTCTAGAATTCCCTTCCTCTTGGGCTATTTGGAAACATTTGTGGACCCCCGTCACTCCCATTTCCACATTTTTGACTTTGCAGTCACCCTTTTTTGGATTTGGGATGTGTTTGATGTGCTTAAATGAACTACCAAGGTTTCATCAAAGTTTGGTTAAGTTTCGGTGGTTTTGGAGCTTTGACCCCCTTTTGTTGTTTCGAACATCTGGCGGCCACCTCCCTTCCAACCTTCAGAGCCCGACCCCTCTGTGGCCGTTTCTAAGACTCTGCCTCTCCATGGTTGTTTTGAACATCTAGTGGCCACCTCCCTTTCGACCTCCAAAGCTCGGCCCCTCCTTGGCCATTTCTAGGACTCCGCCTCTCTGTGGTCGTTTTGAACATCTGGCAGCCACCTCCCTTCTGGCCACCAGAGCCCAGCCCCTCTATGCCCGTTTCTGGAACTCCACCTCTCCATGGTCATTTTGAACATCCAACAACCATCTCCTTTCCACCCTCTAGAACCTGGGCCCTCCGTGGGCATTTTCAGGTGTCCGTCCCTCCTTGGCTATTTTGAACATCTAGGAGCCTCCCTCCTCGACTATTTTGAACATCCAGGAGCCTACCTCCTTCCCGGCTGTTTTGATCATCTCGGAGCCTGCCTCCTTCCCGATTGTTTTGAACATCTGGGAGCCTACCTCCTTCCTCACTGTTTTGAACATCTGGGAGCCCGCCTTCTTCCTGGTTGTTTTGGCTTCTGTTTGCTATCTGCCTTCTCGCTTTCTTCTGTCATCTTTCCGCCCTCTGGCCCTCGCACCCTTGAAGTACGCATTAATGTTTATGGCCCAAATGAGCTCCAAATATGAATATCAAGATATTTTGATGATGCATGGATAGATCTAATAGAGAATTTGTAGGTTTGACTAACATTTTCCTTAACTCATGTATAAATGTACTTACAACACTTCATGTTTGCAGGAGTCAAGAAGCCTTCTGTAGGTCTATCAGAGAGGCCCATTGAGGGAGTCGTCCTACCTTTTTCTAGATGATGATGATTTCTAAGGAGCTTTCTGCCCAAATCAGGGGCCACCAATCCATTGATGCCAATCATCGACAGGCTTGTTTGATCAAAGGAAGAACACTACAAGCACATCAAGCAAAAGACAATTTTCAGGCAGTTTCAGCTACAGTGAAAAGGGAAATCAGCTAAATGATGAAATTGCTATAGTGACTAGCACTAGATGACAAAACAGAGAAAAAACAAAGAATGTATTTTAAATTGCTAGATAATGGAGGGTAGTTGAAACCCTATTGTAAATCAAATCTAGGCCATTCGATGTAATTGAATCCTAGCCATTCATTTGGGCTTTGGAAAACTATAAATAGGGGTTTTCCCCTCATTTGTAAGGGTTGGAGAGCTATTGTAAAAAGCATTTTGCAGCAATAAAAGACATCATTGCATGATTTTATGGATGTTCTCTTTTATTTTTCTCATCTTGCATGCATGGTTCTACTTCCATATTAGTTTTATTATTAGTTTCTTGAATGGTTGTCATGATGGTGTTGCTATTATAGTATTTGATGAAATTCCAACATATGTTTTTTTGTGGTTCATTGATGATGAATCACTTTGCAAAGTTAGTTTGAGCCTCTTTCCTTTATTGTTGCAACTTAGTTCAATTGCATGTACATGATGTGTGTATGTGATGTGAAAATCTACAATCCTTAGAAGATTACACTGGTTTTATGTAGCTGTAGGTTTCTCTTGGTCAAGCAAAACTCAGTTTAGGAAGTCTGTCTACTTTAACGGCCACCATTGTTACTATTCATTCATAGCTTAGGATTAGAATAGCTTTCTTAACCCCTCTCCTTTTGTTATTTCTTTTAATCCTTGGTTAGAGTACGACCCAAAGCATCACCATGAAGCTAAATTAGATGAACTAGATGAGTTTTAGCTTGCTATTTTGAGTGGACAGTCACTGTTCATTCACTTCCAACACTTTGAAACTAAATTTGTAAACCCAACTTCCCATGGATTGTAACTCATCCATAAGACCTCCTTGTGATTCCAACAAATCACATCAAACAACTGAGATATTCCAAGCACTGTCAAGACCTAACATTAGAGACCTTGGGATAGTGTTCTGCAATCTGATTGTGGAATATTGTCTTTCAAGAGAGGTAGTGCATCTACACATTACCTGTGTTGAGAAGTGCATAAAAAATACATCAACACCCATATCCAATGCATATGATACAATTGCAAATTTTACCTACTCCAACATGTAGTGAATGTATAGTTAATTCATGAAATGTTAGACAAGTGATGGGCTGTTTTGTTTCTGCTTATTTTTATTTAACCCATGAAATCTTAGGTGAGTGTTGGGGTTTGTTTTTGTCTATTCCCGTTTATTTATTGTATGTTGAAAAGCTTGTGGATATTTTAGCCTTTTGCATGTTCGTTACTCTATAAAAGTCAAATATAGATTAATGGATTCATTGTGTCTTTATGATACTTGATAACTACAGGTATTGCTTGTCCTCAAATCTCGACTATAGCAAAAAGGAAAAAATATTTTAAACACTACAATTTCAATGGCGAATTGACTATTTGAAAAGAAAGTGCAATCGATGCAATAGTAAACTAGCCATTCAATACAGGCTAATCAAAGAAGAAATGTTTACATTATATAATTTGATACATTGCCAAAGGTTGTGTATCATTCATTTTTGTTAAAGAAAATAAGCAAATTAAGGACCTGTTATATTTTTTGCAAATAGTCAATTATTGCATGCAAATTATGTCGCCCTTACCAATAAGGTACTAGCTATAGAAGTAGTCAATCCATGTTTAATGCATTGAATGGTATAGCTATTACATCACAATAGTATATTAAATGCAAGTTATGCAAGATATATTTTCTGAAACATTTAGGCATTAAATAGAAATCCTACAAACTTAGCCAATAGGCCGATAGCTAGTTCTACTCTGTTGTGACTTGAAATATAATTTGTTGTTATAAGGCCCAATTGTACAAATAGGTATAGTGGATACCAAATGACATGAAACACTTGAATCCAACAAGCAGCTTATAATTGTAACTATCGCATTTGCAATTGAGTGATAATAAATATTTATTTTGTCTCTCTATTGCTTCATGTAATCATATTACTTTTTCCTATTAAATAAAATTGTGAAAATAAGAGCATATTATATATTTTGCAAATATTCAATGCCTAAATGCAAATTATGCCACCTTTGGCAACAGGATAGTAGATGCTCAAGTAGTCAATGCATGTTTGATGGATTAAATAGTATGGCTCAGAGATCAGAAACAACAATCTATTGAATGCAAATTGTACAAGATAATATGTTGCCCATAGACATGAAACACATAAGCATATGTATAGGAACAATATACTATTGATGACTGGTTCCTGTGTTTCTTTATCATTATTGATAACTAGATGTATTACTCATTGTTACAAAGAAAACTTAGCAGAAATAAAACCCAACACTAGCCTAATATTTTAT
>VDFB02385444.1:30868-91920 GCA_007258455.2 Sequoia sempervirens | reverse complement strand
GGACTCCGATTACAAGCGTGATTTTTGGTCTACTGTTGACCATAATATCTAAAAGTACACCAATAACACTCACATAAATATGTGGATCATGTCATGAAAATAAGTTTTGAAGAATACACATAATGATCTACATAAATTCTCATTCTCTCATTGTGACTCTACCTAGGTCTCACAATTTCTCATATGAAATAAAATCTAGGAAGAAACAATAGACTACAAAGAGAAAATATTCTTACTATACTAGATACCATGTCCTTTTTCCTTAACAATATCCAATTATTCAAACCCAAGGTCAAATTGACAGTAATAGATCAATAAATCAACAAGGATGTAAGCTTCTCAATTGAAGGAAGATCAAACTAATAACCATTATCACTATGGAATATGCCCAACACAATTCTTGCACTCCTCAAATCTATCCTCAAAATAAACTCATGCACATGACAAGGAAAAAGAAAAAGACACCATGTGATGCACTCTACAAATAAGCTCTAAAAACTAACAATTGTAGCTTAGAGATTCATTACCATGAAGAGACAAAGCACAAAAAATAGAATGCATACAGGAAAAATAGGTGAGCAATACCTATCAAATGATTCTTTTTTGAAAGGACCAAAAGTGAGGAATGAGATTGCTCCATCCACGAACAATTTCCTTATTAGGTCCATGTTAAAATTGTCTCCAACTCTAGGTGAAGGCTCCTTAATCTTTTTATTGAAGCCTCAACAAAGAGCCATGTTCCAAAATTTGATTTCCAACCTCAACCAAGTCTCTAGTATCCATTAACACCTAATAGACCATCTCATGATTGAACTTTAACTATATAACTATAATCTCCAAAAGCTCCCAAGGAAAAATGACTATTGTACTCAATACTAAAATACTACCACAAATCAATGCCAAATCTCCCTTTGCATAATGAATACAAAATAAAAGAACTCACCATGATGTGATTTGCATGTCCCTCACAAAAAAGATATATATGTTTACAATCAATTTTTAGTGAAGTACATAAATTTAGTAGACATTTTTCTCAAAAAAACTAAGACCCATCATGAAAATTAATACACTTAACTAAGATTCCCTAAAAATTATATAAATTATTAAGAATCTTTTATCATTATTAATTAATTATCTTTTGGATAAAATGATTCTTAATATATATATTTCTTATTAAACTAAAATTTGAATTCAAGTAAAACTAGTATCTTGAAAATATAATTCTTCTTTCAATTTAAACTATAATAAAATAGTGATTTGGATCTCTTCTTATTAACTTAAAAAGGGATTGATTTAAAATTAGACACAATTCTTTGCATCTAGTCTTATCAGATACCTACATTCAAAACTAAGAAAAGGAACCTTAACTTAGAACAAATACTTTAATACTAAATTTTGTCTCTACCTAATCTTTAAGTTCATTACGCATAAAACTTTAAGTTCACTTGTCACAATGTAATTTTCCCGAGAGGCGAACTACATTGGAAGCCAAATCTTTGTTAACATTTTTTCCTTCTTAAAAAAATTGACGGGTGCTTGTGCTGGAGGTGGTGGGTTGTTGTGCTGATAGTGTAACGCATGATATTAAAGAAATTCGTTAGTACATTAAGAGGTTTAGGAATATTTACCTGGTAGAAGTTTTTTCACAGCATTTATTCATGCGTTACATTCTCATGCCCATAAATTGCTTCACTGTAAACCCTTTCGAGTCCATGCATGCACAACCCGCCATTACCAGATGCAATTCCACGCTAGATTTCATCGTCTGTGGATGCCGAATTCCCAAAGCTTTCCTCAGATTCATCATCCAAAGCCCTCCAGTACTCCTCCTCCGAATTCCTCCCAATTATAATACATAGTTGTATAATTTGTAGTTATTGTGTATTTCAATAATGTAGTTAAATTTTTTTTGTTATTATTGTAACTATTGTTTTTATCATTATGACAAAGTATTTTGATGTAATCTTATAATTTATGGAAATAGTATGAAAATTTCTAAATTTTATCTTTGTTTATTAAAATAATTATTCATTTGAATTATGAATTTTGATGTATAATTTATAAAGAAATATGAGTTTTTAAAAGTTATAATTAAAATATTTAAAGCTATTTTTTTATATAAACAATTAGTAGGGTTATTGTAATGATATCAAAGTTATGATCGTGCCATCCTATGAATCATGGAGTCACCATACCATGTTGCAAGCTTCAATATATATGAAACTATACTTAGATGGATTCAAAGAGAGATTATCTTTCTACACTTCAAGGAATTATATTGAGATCATTAGTAGAAGAAATTACTTTAAGGTTTGTAAATTACTAGAATCTATCAAAATATTTGAAGGCAACTTTGTCATTTCAAAAATATATAGAATTTTCTATACCAAACTATTGGATTAAAACAAAAAGTGGACAAATACATAAAAGGAAGAGTCCCAATTAGTACTGACATATAAATTTTCAAAACACCATATTTGAACAACTCAAAGGAAGAATCACATAAGAAGAGACATCATGCATCTACTAGAGGACCACACCTCCAATTATTACAAAGAAGAGGAATACATATAGTAGAAATAATTTGAAAAAAAGTAAAATTTTCTTTTGTAATGAACCTTGGGAGTTAAGTCATGGATATCAAAGAAAAAATGAAGTAATTCTAAAAGAAAATTTATGAGTTTAATATTTTGAAATATTTTATATTTTTATGTTATTGTTATATTTTTATTTAAAAATGATTTTTTCACAAATCATTTTCATAAGTGTTATTGGAATTAGTTTTTGTTGTAATATGTTAAAAATACTAATCAATTAAAAGTACTTGCAAATATTGATTGTTATTTTATTTTATTCATATAAGAATTATTTCAAATTAAAAAAAAATATATAAATAAAAATAACTCTTGACTAAATAAAGTAAAATTAAAAATTTGTATAATTATAAAGTAAAAAGATAAATCTTACGTAAACAAAAAAAAAAAAAAGTATGAAATACTAAATGAGAAATAATGTATATTGTTGTATCAACAATTTTAATTAATATATTTATATTATTTGGATAAAAATATTATATAAATATATTATCATAAAAGACATTAAAAACATTCAAACATAAAAAAATATATTTAAAGAAATTAAAAATATAATATAATTCAAAAATAATTTATTATATATATATATATATATATATATATATATATTTATTTATAAAACTTTTTTCATCTTTCTTCATATACATTTAAATTATATGTATATTTATTATTATTATTTTTTAACTATATAACCTTTTTCATCATTTTTTAAATATATTTATCACTAAACGAATTTTTTAAATAATTATTTAAAATTTTATATTATTTAAACTGACTTAACACCTATTTATTCTCTACGAATAAACCATTTTTGCTTTAATATGTTATGCTATATTATTACTCCAGCGGAGTATTCTGTAAGATCAAATTCCACCATATTTATTCCCGCATGGAATGTTGAGTAAAATAATCTTTAAACGTGAAAACGGAGGAAAAAAGTTTACGGAAAGTAATCTCTTAAAAAGTAGAAACGTGGGTTTGATAGGGTACAAAAATGTCAGGGAATGGGCCAGGCCACTTAGGCTGTCACTACGTAGAGTGTGCCGGTTAGGCCGACCCCAATTAAGACCTTAATTGGTCGAATAAAAGCCGTTGATACGAACAAAAATATATTGTTTTCATTGAAAATTTTAACAAAATTTTTGAAACATTTAGTGATTTGTAATTTGTTTGAAATGATCAGTGCCCATGGATTACTGCTCAAGAGTACTTGCGGTGCAAGAGTGATGGGCGGCTGCAATAGGGTTCAAACCATCGTAGAGGTCAGAAAATCAGTGGTGGGTAGAACAAAGGCCGTTTAGAATAAAAAAAATTTGCCGGGAGTTTATTCCTTTTCTTTTCCTTCCTTTCTTTTCCTCAATCTTCTTATCTGTTTATAGCTGTGCATGCACAACTCTCCCTTTATTTATTTGGTTGGATGGAATTTTTTTGGCATGGGTTTGCATATCTTACTACTGCAACAATTCTTTATCCAACCAAAAGAGTGATTCTTTTTGTAGTGTTGTGCCAAGAGAGATTGGGAATACAAAATTTATTACAATAGTATTGGTTATTCACACTTACCTGACTTTTTTTTTATTATGCCGAAGGCGTGTCACTCTTTGAGCTTTTGAAGCTCATTTTTACCATCCACGGTTGGAGAGCACAGAGGGCTTGGCAAGGTTCTCCATCTATTCACAACCGTTGATCATTTCACAAAGCACTGCTATGCAATAACTCTCCACCTCCCTTCCTCTCCATACTGGAGTGTGTCTAAAATATCTACGTTTAATGTTGCATTAAATCTCCTTCAAAAATATCCACCTTCTGTTAATATCTGCCTTAGTTTCGAGACCTACTTTTTTACCAGCGACATCAACAAGATTTGTCCAGATTCTTGAGGTAATTCCATTCCATATTTTACTGCTTCCCCTGCCACTAATGCATTCTGCCTGTGAATAGATTGAAGCAGCAAGATAAAGCAACAACAATATAGAACTTGGGTTTCCTGAAAATTTCCTGCACCCTGTGCCCATTTTCTCTCACTGGCATCATTGACAGGTCGACACAATTTGCGCAGAACTGTAGTAAGTCACTTCCCATAATTTCGCTTTATTGTATTTTTTTAACCTATCCATTTGCATTTGCTTCAAATTTTCTAGGGTTTTTTTTAAAGCAAATCCATTTCATACCAATGAGACCATAGTTCTTCAAGGATTTTGTCAATAGTTCACGTGCCTATTCTATTTTGTTTGATGGATGTCCTCAACCTTGTTCGAAAGCTCCCATTTGGGGTTATGCAGGGAGGATGTTAGCAAGGTTGGGAAGTTGTGCGTAACACCCTCCAGTTACATCTGCTTAAACTTTTCTAAAGCCTTTTCAACAAACCCATTGCAATATATCTTGCAATCATTGCTTTGCATGACTTGACATCTCTTTTAGGAATTCTGTCAAACAGCTTGCGTGCTTTCTTCATGTTTAGATTCATCGTTCAGAGTTAGTAAACAACGAAGAATGTTCACACACAACCTATCAAATATAGCATTGATTGTGAACTTTATAATTAAATCTATTTCAATTTTGACCAGAGGAAGACCACTTCTCATATGCCAACACTTGCTTACTAGGATGATGGAGTTTAGGCTCAGTTGCGGAGAATTTTTTTAGTAGTAGATATAGACTTGTAGCTAGAAATAGCTGATCCTGTTGACACGAGAGTTTAATCTAATTTTTACCAGGATTTCTGAACTTTTAACATGTGTGATCCTTTTATTTATCCTTATTTTTCCCACCCTATCTTTGTGGGAAATTCCCATGGAAACTGTGGAAAGAAAAACAAAAATCTTACGTTTTGATAAGGATTTCCTTAAACTACAGTTTATGTCTATTGAATCAGGCAATTTTTCTACACATGGGAAAGCTTTTTGGGCTATTAGTATGGATGATCAGTTTGCTAAACTTGATTGATGCTCACTCCAAAGAACTTACAAACAAATGCTCAATGCTCAAATATGTCAAAAAGGTTGATACTTGAAAAGAATGGTGAGAAAAATGACGAATTTGACTGTTTTTGTTGGTGGACTGTCATTTTTTATGCTATTCAAGTTTTTCCTATGGACTCGCAAGTTATTGGCATGTGTTTTGATGAGCTACTCACTAGGCCAGTACTACTTGCAGGTACTCACCTGAGTTTTTGTTCTATGCATTAAAATATAAAGATCCAAATACAAAACTTTTTTTGATTCCACTATGTGATGTGTGTTTGATTCCAAATATACTTAACAGGCCAATTAAAAATTTACATTGATAGTACTAAAAGACTAACATAATATATAGAACCTAGAACGTAGAAACATGTATTAGTGACCTTATTCTAGTTCTACGCAAGGCATAATTTCTAAGTGCTAAGTATTTGTGGTTGTAATGTTTTTTTAGTTCTTAAAATTTATAATGTATTGATTATGTCACATGCTAATTGAGTGCTTAATATTCAGTTTCTTGTAAGATAGATGAATATAATACTCTTCCTGGTCCAGGTGTGAAGAGGAAAGCTAACGAGCTTAGTGCAGAAGACATGCTCATCTCTCAAGAGATGCCAAATGGTCAGGATGACACTGTTGATGGTAATGATCAAACAATTGAGAAAGAGAATGATGATGATTTAGGGGTGGACTACTCAAAACTCACTAGAAGGAAAAAGAAGGTATTTGATATGAGACTTAAAATGGTTAGGATTTTCATTTTCTACCCCTTTATTTTGGTTTTGAGTCATTCCCAAGGCTATAATGATTGTATCTGACAAGAAAAAATGGCTGTAATAACAAATTTTTATTTCCACTTCAAATCTTAGTATAATTTGTATATTTATTCTACAAAATGAAGTAAGAAAAGCCAATTAGAAGGACATAATTGCAGAAAAGAAGAGACAAGAGACTGTACATGAAACCTGCAGTGTATCAAAACAAAAGTGAATTGAGGAAAAGAAGAAAATTTTGGGAAAGCATTTAGATGCAAATGATCTTGATATTAAAAAAAGCTCACATGCTAGATATTAAGGAGGTAACTGAAGCAAAGTACAAGAAATGGGACAAGAAGCCTGCTCCATTTGGATGGGATGGTAATACTAGTTTTTTTTAAAGGATTTTGTATGTAGTCTTAATGTAGAAATATAAATCATGTTTTAGGAAGATGATTCTTTTCCATTTATTCTTTAGTAATCAAATATGTTCCAATTTTATGTTGCCATCATTTGTATAGATTTTTTAATTTTTATTGTTTTTTTCATTTGAGCAAACATGTAAATGGTGTTCTATTTTTCTTTACACATTTTAGTGTTCAACCAAAAGTCTCTATACAATGCTGTCATGTTGAGTGTTGATATTGGTAAGATGTTCCAGGAGAACTATGACAAATTGTTGTATAAGCATAATATATTGCTTAATGAATACAATAAGTTGAAGGCAACTACTTCTCAGGAGGCCCTTCCACCTTCCACCTCCATAGCAGAATCTTGGCTCAAGATAGAGAGACATTGTCTCTCAAGATTAAAAGACATAGAGAGGAATTGCGGATAGTTAGAGAAAATGAGGAACATGGCATCTTAAGAAAGGGAACTAACGTGACTGAGAGCATAGGGTATTGCAGAGTACATTGCGGCCCTTTCTTTGTAGAACACAGTTCTCTCCACTGCAACTATAGGTTGCAAAGTTGAACAACTATTGACTCCTAAGAACAACTATTGACTCCTAAGAAGATTAAAAATCCATATAAGGCACCTGCAATGATAAAAATATTGGTCTTGTTGCTCCTGATGTTCAAAAAATGTCTAGTTAGCTAATAAGCTAATCATAAGCTAGGTATTCACTAGGGCTAGAAAAAGGTCATTTGATATTTTGGTAGTCCGTGCAGCTAAATTTTTTCTGGAAAGTGGGATGTCTTTAATGGAACTACATACGATTTTGTGCCAACCTTCCAAAGATTAACTAAAGCACAGACAAGTGTGAATAAGTATCAAACACTATTATAGTCAGGGCTCTGCCAGTAAGTCCACCATTGCTTCCAAAGACAAGAATTGAACTATCCAAAGAATGACTGAGAATACTACATTGGAAAGTGAAGTTATTCTGCTTGTGGGGATGGAGTATTGATCTCTTTCACCAATACTTTGTTTCTCCTGAATATTTAAAAAAATGGCTCAATGTCAAATATTAGTTTTAGTTGTTTGTTGGCTTCTCTTCTGTTCGTGTGTCTCCATGGTTGCAAATTGATGCCAAAAATTTGTTTCCTAAACTTGCACATTATTGGGTAAGGTTCTTTTGGAGAAGTGTATGAGGGTTTATGGCTTGGAGTGAAGGTTGTTGTTAAGGAGATCCCCATAAATTGCAAGGCTTTCAACTCTCTACTACAAGTGGAAATTGTTGTGCATGCAAAGCTGTAGAACCCTTTCATTGTTCAATTGATAGGTGTGTGTTTGACTAAAAAATATTGGTATCTTGTAATGGAATTCGTCAGCTCCAGCTTGGATAAAATATTGGAAGAACGTGTCAGAGGAAGACCACCTTTGCCACTACCTATTGCCATTGACACAATGCTTCAAATCTCAATGGAAATGGAATACCTTCACAGCCAAAGAATCATGCACATGGATCTCAAGGCATCTAATGTAATCATAGATCCTTTAGAAGTGCTAGAATTTAAAGCACAAGAGTATGGGTGAGTTAAGTTGCGTGATTTTGGGGAGTCTAGTTTAAGGCTTTACAGTTTCCCATCCCTTGAAGTCACACGGAAAACTTGTTGCTGGAGGGTGCTGGAAGTCTTCCAATATCCCCAAGAAGGTTTTGAAATAGATGAGGAGATTCTCAAGCAATATACTCTTAAAGCAGATGTATACGACTTTGCTATGACTTGTTATGAGATTCTAACGGGAATGTAACCCTTTGAGGGAGTGGAATCTATTTAATCAATGTCCTATTGGGACTTTTCATATATTTTTGCTGTATAGTTTGCAATTTAATTTTGTAAAGGATGCCAACTAGTGAAATTGAAATATGTGGAAAATCAACGGTGTGTTTGACAGTTTGTGTGTGAACATTCTTCATTGTTTACTAACTCTGAATAATGAATCTAACCATCAGTAACTTCCAAATCATGAATACTTTGTTTCTTTTGCTTTCAACAACTGACCTTTGTAATATCCCTAAATCGGGATATCTTCAAATCTTACCACAATGTTAGTTTCGAACCCAAAATCTGATTTAACATTGCAAAATCTGAATATGTAGAGAGTACAGACAACATATATATACACATTCACCATTCACAATAGCATCTTCATTCATGGATCAAAATGGAAAAATGAATTGTTTGTTAAAATATTTCCATGTTCATCTTTGACTATGATCCCTGCACCAACTTTTCCAGGGTATCCATTAGAAGCACCATAAAAATTTAGTTTCAGATGACCTGGGGAAGGAGTTCCAAGGGTTCCCGCCTTACATTCTTACAATTTTTCTATTTATCTCTTATCTCATTAATGCGAAGTGCAGTGATCCCTTTTTAGGGAAATGCCTAGAAAAATAGGACAACATGTCCACAAGGAACACTAAGCTATATCACACACACAGATAACCCGTGTTAAAAGATTAACAAAATCCTTGATGATAGCTAATTTGCTTTGCACTAAATATAATTGGCTGTTAAAAGATAATAAAATGAGCCAGACAACTAAAGTTAGATAAGCCATAATTGTTAGACTACCTTTCCTCTACATGCATATACATATGGTGAATAGTAAGTAAGCACAAGTGTACCTATATGTATGTGACAACACCTATTGTTAGTATGATAAAGAAAACACGTTCATGCACAAATAAGTAAGACAATATGGACATTAACATTAATCCAACTCTGGTATAGAAAGAAGATGTAAGGAGATAAAGTTATTAAGTTAAGAAGTGGAATATGACTATCACCAATCTATTGTACATGTGTTCCCTTTAGCATTCATTATTAGCACCTGGATGGGAATAAAGGGGATCAGACCATGTATTCAATTTCAACTAGCATGGATATAGCAAGGAACTTGCAACTAATTTCTTTAGTATCATATTTAGATAAGCATATTTATGAGAAAGAAATACCAAACCATCACATACACAAATAGTTATTAGTTAGAGATGGAAGAGTTTTCAAGTTTTGAGCAACAAATGATCCAAAGCCTTGAGAATGCATATAGCCTTTGCCCAAAATTAATAACAAAAGAATTATAATTATCAAAAAATAAATTCACTATAGTCCACTAAGTAGTACTATCAGATATTCATTTTTCCTGTTTGGCATTAGAATTTTCCAAACTCATTTTTGTATATCAATGTTCAATGTTCAATGTCAAAGATGTTATTTATTTCCATTACAATCTTTAATGTTGTTTAAAATTTAAATACACAATTGAAAAGCTATAATGTATTTGTATTTTTTCATTATATATTCTCCATCTACTATCTCACCTCCCCAACACACCATCATTGCAAAAATATGGGATAAATTTTTCTTTCCTAGACCTATCTCCTCATGATGGAAACTTAGAGAAACAAAGGTTTTTAAAGGTTTGAGTAATTTTTATTACTCAAACATGATGATAAGAAGAACAAAAATATATAAAATCATGTACCTTATTCTATGATATGCAAGTTGGAAGTTGTACAAACAAAAATATGGTAACAAGTTGTTTTTTTGGTTCTCCTCAAAATTCTGGGTTTACTCTATGCTCCAAAATCCAGTTAACCTTATATATCTTACAATTAGTTATCTTTACAATCTTTTTTATTTTATGGTATACAAAATAATATATGTACTCAAACTAACTCAAACTTTTAGACAATTTTTAAAGTTAATTTGTTCAATTAAAATAAACATACATAAAACAAACTTGCACAACAACATTGACATTAAATTCAATATAGTTCATAACAATTATCTGTTTTTCAATACTAAAAACCATAACTTATCACTAATTAACCTTCCATAGCTTTTCGGAAAACCCATTGCACACCTAGGTGCCATTGCTAGTTTATTTTAAAAATCTTATTGCCTCTCCTAGAAATATCTCTCTATTCACTAACAGAGCTGTATAAACATGCATATGTATATTTTTTTTATTGTATTTCATTTTCTTTGATATCTTTATGTAGGTCAGATGCCTACAATCCATACTTTGATGTCTTTGGTTAATATTTATTTTTATCATTATGAGGTTTCATACCCAAAACAAGATTGAATGTTGTTATTGGAGTTATTTTATTATATATTTTGCTATCACAAATCAACAAATTATCTTTGTTTTGACTTCTTTTGTAATTTCATAGCAGCAATATATTTTTAAAATTTCATATTTTTCTCAACTAATCACTTTTTATAGACTAAAATATGATTATAAAATATAACATCATATACATTTATAGGCTTATTTATTTTTCTTGTGCATTTGATGTGAAGAAAAGTTTGATTTCAATTAAATCTCACAAGGCTGCCAATAGGGGAAGTGAATAAAAGTTAGATCAAGCTTAGGAATTTTTTTTTAAATTTTTTAAAAGCTTACCATAATACTATTAAATTTAATTAAAATTATAGTTGTGTTATTTTGTAATAAGATTAATAGTTTAATAAGTAGTGGTTTATTAAATTTTAATGTGTATTTGAATACATAAATAAAAAATGCAAGATTTGATCACATATATGATTATAAATAACTCATGAAAAGATCAAATAAATAAATCAAAGATAAAAAAATTAAAATCGCATAGATCAATGAAAAAATAAAAATAAAAAAGATTTGATTAAATAGAAATATCAAAAGCAAAGAGATTTGATTAAAATATATATATCAAAGGAAAAGAGATTTGATTAAACATAAAAATCAAGAGCAAAGAGATTTGATCAAAAAAAAAAAGTCAAGAGCAAAGAAATTTAATCAAACAAAAAAATCAATCGTGAAAAGATCAAATAAATAAATCAAAGATAAAAAATTAAAATCGCATACATCAATTAAAAAAATAAAATAAAAAAGATTTGATTAAATATAAATATCAAAAGCAAAGAGACTTGATTAAAATATATATATCAAAAGAAAAGAAATTTGATTAAAATATATATATATAAAAAAAAGAGATTTGATTAAACAGAAAAATCAAGAGCAAAGAGATTTGATCAAAGAGAAAAATCAAGAGTAAAGAAATTTAATCAAACAAAAAAAATCAAAGGAAAAAAAATTAATGAAACAAAAAAATCAAAAGTAAAGAAATTTAATCAAATAAAAATATCAAAATTAAAAACATTTGAACTAACAAAAAAAAGAAAGAGATTTTAGGAAAAAGAAAAATATCAAAAATATCAAAGAGATTTGATCAAACAAAAAAATCAATGATGAAAAGATCAAATAAATAAATCAAAGATAAAAAATTAAAATCACATAGATCAATTAAAAAAATAAAATAAAAAGGATTTGATTAAACAAAAAATTAAGAGCAAAGAGATTTGATCAAATAGAAAAATCAAGAGTAAAGAAATTAATCAAACAAAAAAATCAAGAGGAAAAAAATTTAATTGAAACAAAAAAATCAAAAGCAAAGAAATTTAATCAAATAAAAATATCAAAATCAAAGACATTTGAACTAAAAAAAAAAGAAAGAAAGAGATTTTAGGAAAGAAAAAAATTATATCAAAAATATCAAAGAGATTTGATCAAATAAAAATATCAAAATCAAAGACATTTGAGCTTACAAAAATAAATATATAAAAGAAATTTTAGGGAAAGAAAATCAAAATATCAAAGAGATTTGATGTAACAAAAATATCAAAATTAAAGAGATTTGATGAAAAAAAAGGTCAAAATCAAAGATTACAAAAGAAATCAAAATAAATCACAAAAAGATTTGAAAATGTTTATTATAAATAAATAAATAAATCAAATAAATAAATCCAATGTTAAAAAATAAGTTGATTAAGAAATCAAATAATTAAATCAAGACAAGAATAAATACATTAAAAGATCAAATAAATAAATTAATTGATAAAAATAAATTTAAAAAATTAAATAAATTAATCTAAGAGATTTGATCAAAAAGAGAAATCAAAGATAAATCACACAGATTTGAATATATACTTACCATAGATAAACTAAAAGATTTAATAAATAGATAAATAATAAAAGATAAATAAAAAAGATGAAATCAAAATCTTTATTAAAGATCAAATAAATAAATCAAAGATAACAAATAATTCAATTTTTTGAATAAACTAAAAGATGAAATAAATAAATAAAATATTTGATCACAAAGATAAATCAATAAAAAGGAAAATTAGAGATTTAATCACAAATATTTGATTAAACTAGCATAAATATATTTAATAATATATATAAAATACACCAAGAGATATCCTTCTCAACGCCTATAAGAATATCTCTCTTCCACTGCCAACCTAAAAGCTCTTTAATATTAGAAAATTAAAATAAATAAAAAAGTTTTAAAAAATAATAATTAATTTAATAAATAAACAATAATTAATAATTAGATACTAATAACTCCATATCAGATTTTGCGTCAAAAATCAACTCTTTGATTTTTTGCTGGAAAGGTAGCCTTTTACTTATTGTACACGGTACTACTTCCTTTGAATGTGTGGACAGTTCACAATATCTCATTCTTTCGTTTTTGCTTTACTTTGGTTGCCTTTTCTGCGCTATGTTTATATTTGAATAACCAGAGAGCTTTCGGGAGTCGAATAACCAGAGAGCATTCTTATATTATACTAGAGGTGTGAGAAGGGAAAATACGCAAAAAACAATGGAAACTTTGCAATTCGCAAAAAGGTAAATCTGCACCATTTTGTAAGCTTGGTTTACTCTTAATTTATATTCCCATTCAGAGGTGTATTTCTATTTCAATTTTGGCTTCTACGAAAAGAAATATTTCAATCTGTTGGCCATATGCTCTGAGTTTTTTACATTTATGTCGCTGATTATGTCTTAAGTTCAAACAGAAAATCGAAGTCGAGCTGGAGCTCGACAGTGGAAGGCGTAAGCGTGGTCCTTGTACTTTTCCTCATCCCTACCTCGCTTATCGGCAAGGCCCAGACAAACTTTATCTACAACCAATTCAATGCGTCGAGCCTCGAATTGTTTGGTAATGCTTCAGTGGAGTCCACTGCCATCTCCCTTAATCAACGATCTCAATATAATATGGGCCGTGCTTTCTATCGACATCCTGTTAGTATGAAAGATCGTGGCTCTCTGAATTCGACTTTCTCTTTCAGCACAACTTTTGTGTTTAGCATTGTTTCTTCTTCGGCTTCACAATCTGGGTTGGGACTGGCGTTTTTAATGACGCCCAGCAGATCTCCAGAGGGAATTTTAGCAGGTCCGTACCTTGGCTTGATTAGTAATATTTCAACTATGGGACAGGCCTCTAATCATCTGTTTGCAGTTGAGTTCGACACATTAAAGAACTTGGAATTTAGGGATATCAACAACAATCATGTTGGTGTGGATCTCAACGACCTCTGGTCTGCAAACTCTACGCCTGCGGGCTACTGGATTAACAGCAGCCGATTCCAGGAATTGGATCTCGACAGCGGACATAATATTCAAGCTTGGATTGATTATGACCATTTTCAAAACGAGCTCAAAGTCACCATAGCGGAGGCTGGTTTTGATCGCCCACAAAAACCACTCTTATATATGAAAAATATATCCCTGTCCAGCATTCTAGAAGAAGAAATCTACGTTGGTTTCTCAGCAGCTACGGGAGTCATTTTTGAAGAGAATTACATCCTGGCCTGGAGCTTTACTACAAACGGAACAGCCCAGTCCCTGAATACATCTAATCTTCCATCCTTTATACACAGAAAATCCAAAAGCTCAAACTCCGGACTGATATCTGTTAGCACAGCTTGCGGCTTCCTCATTCTCTTGGTGGTGGCAGCATCACTCGTGTTGTTGAAGAAACACCGGTACAGAGATCTTATCGAAGAATGGGAAATGGAGTATTGGCCTCACAGGTTTAAGTACAAAGACCTACATATTGCAACCAAGGGCTTTCGAGAGGAAGAACTTTTGGGTTCCGGAGGCTTCGGTAAGGTTTACAGGGGAGTGCTTCCCACAAACGGCCTCCAAGTAGCGGTGAAATGTATCCGTAGAGAAACCGATGAAGGGGTGAAGGAATTCATAGCAGAAATCTCCAGTCTAGGTCGCCTTCAGCATCGAAATCTTGTGCAGATCAGAGGGTTCTGCAGGAGGGAAAAGCAGCTATTCATAGTTTATGACTACATGCCAAATGGGAGCCTGGACAAGATGATATTTGGAGAGCCAAAGAAGATTTTCGAGTGGGATCACAGGTACAGGGTCCTCAGAGATGTGGCTGCAGGTTTGCTGTATCTTCATGAAGAGTGGGAGCAATGCGTAGTGCACAGAGACATCAAGTCAAG
The DNA here is from genome assembly GCA_007258455.2 of Sequoia sempervirens. Lineage (NCBI taxonomy): Eukaryota > Viridiplantae > Streptophyta > Pinopsida > Cupressales > Cupressaceae > Sequoia > Sequoia sempervirens. The sequence goes on along the minus strand of VDFB02385444.1, from coordinate 76,867 downwards.
CAACGTTTTGCTGGACTCAGATCTGAATGGAAAGCTAGGGGATTTTGGGCTTGCCCGTCTATACGAGCATAACGAAAACTCGCATACTACTCGTGTGGTAGGAACGCTGGGGTACATCGCACCAGAGCTCGTACACACAGGAAAGGCTAGCCCCGCCACAGATGTGTTCAGCTTTGGTATTTTTATGTTGGAGGTTGCATGTGGAAGAAGACCTGTGGATATCTCCCTCCAATCTGAACAAATAGTTTTGGTGGACTGGGTGAGAGAGCTCCATGCTACGAGCAATCTCATGGATGCAGCCGACCCAAATCTTGGTGGGCAATATGTTGAAGTTGAGATGGAGAGAGTGCTCAAACTGGGACTGATCTGTTCCAATCCCCACTCAGAAGGAAGGCTTGTCATGAGACAAGTTCTCCAAATACTTGAAGAAGAAGCTCCAATACCAGGTTTTGATGCTCCGTTTTCTTTGGAGATAAGCGCAGCCACCAATACTTTGAGATCCGCTCCACCTTACAGTCGTAGCATAGGTGCTTCCATTTCCAATTCTCTAGAGGGACGGTAGATTCTACGCAGTCAGGTCAAGCTCATTATCTGACGAATCAGGTCAAGGATATTTTAGAATATCCTTTAGTGGCCGCACGCACTTAGTTGGAAATCGTTGGCTTTATTGTTAATATTACAAATTATTATCGTAATCCAAGCTTACACGTATGCCTGGTTATTTATAATTAGGTAAAAATAAAATTTGTCCGTAATTTAATAAATCAATATATAAAATTAAAATGAGAAAACCTAATAGAAATTTGATGCGTTTTAAGATGTATGATTGATGGTCCCTTAAATTTCTTGCTTCCAAGATGCAGCAAATTTATTTAACAAGGATGTAAAATGCTTACCTTGAGAGGAAATTTATTCACCGAACTTAAATATTTAATTTCTTAAAAAAATTAATAAACGGATCATTTTTAATTTGAGTAAAAATATTCCTGTATATCATTTACATCAAATCCACATCACGCTAGTTGTAAGTATTAAAATCTCCTCCAAATTTTATACTCCTTTCTTTGTCGTATTCGACCGAATACCGTTTTATGCCTGCGACTTTAATCTAAGTAAGTCTACTTTGGGCCAAGCATGTGGACGAAAAAACTCTTGGTCTTCATTTGTAGAATATAATAATTGAGTCTTGCCTTGACTAATATAATTGAGACTATTGCGTGTCTACGTATTCCATGTTTTATTCCATTCTCCTTAGACTAAAACTAATTGCATTAGTCCGCCTTTTAACATTCTTTGTCATACTTGGAATTTTGTTCATCTTTCCCTTATTATTATGGACTTAGGAATTCTTTCATAATATTTGAGTTTAAAATTGAAATTTTAATGTGTGTTTGTTTATTTATTTATTTAGATTTTAGATGATTTTTTAATTATTTAAAAAATAAAAAATTATTAAGTTTATAAATTAATAAATAATATATTTGATTTATTCATATTAATTAGTGAAGTGGTCAAGAAAAAAAATTGTCGCTTTGAATTTTATGGTTTAAATTACAATTTTAAATGTGGTTTTAATCAATTATATATTTACAAATTAAATTTAGAGAAATAAATAATCTATTTAGAGATTATGGTTTGTGTGTTTTTACACAAGTGTACATGATATTAGACATTTCCACCATAATGTGTAATCCTCCACATACTGTTTTGCACCATGTGTCATTTATAGAACACTCTAAATTATGTCGTGCAACACCATGCTTTAATCACCACTTGCATAGTGTTTGGGACCATGCCATGCATCTCGTAAATGATGATGTTTGAATCAAATCCCAAAGGGAGATCTTTGTTAGAGTATTACGAATTTATTCAACAAGATCACATTCTTTATCACTACACTGAGAAAGGCTAGGTGGGGGTGGGAGATATGGTTGAGGTAATGGAATGGATGTTGCTGCTTGTTTTCCTTACTTATTACTTCTAGTGAAATCTATGTCAGAAAAAATAGCAAATCAAAATATATATGGTTCATGTTTGACTGTATTAATGACTTGCAAGAAGTTGACAATTATATTTGATAATGGATACAAAACTATTGATATTTTAATATTTAATATTAATATGTAAATTTATAAATTTATATTATAATTAAGCATTATTATGTTATAGAAAAAATAATAAGTTAGATATAAGAAAAACATGTCTAAACTTAAAAATATAAAAATTAAATATATATAAAAAATTCTATATTTTTAAATTATACAGATAAAATATATGTATGTAATACTATAAATATTAATTAAAAAAAATGAATTATATAAATAAAGACATTTCTATATTTCAAATCAAATATCTAAATAAAGATGTGAAGAAATTATGAATGTTGAATAGTAAATTAATAAGAATATACAATTTCAATAAACAAACATTAAATAAAAAGGATAGCATGAATGATGTAGAAGCAACATTCTGTGAAAGCTTGATCATAAGTTTAATGTATTTGACAACTACAAGACTTGACATAATAAATGCAGTGAATTCAATCTTTAAGTTAATGGAAATAGTCTTGGACAACATAGTATTTGGTAAACTACATTTAAAATTTTGGTTTGGTTAGGTATATTGATATCAATTGAACAAGTTAAATTAATGATAGAAAGATTAATTTTGAATATAGTTTAGAATAATTATTTGAACATCAAAAAACAACACATTCTAACATTATCTATAAATAAAAAGTACGATATCTTATTACAACTTCAATAACATACAAATAAATAAAAAATTATCAAACTTAAATTTTAAAAAATAGATAACTAAAAACATTTTTTAACCAATAAAAAATAACAACACATTTATTTTCTAATCTTTTTCAAAAAAATTTACGTAAGCATTATGAATAACAATTTTTATAATAAATTTAGTATAATAAAATACAACAATGATTAAAAAATAAAATAAAAAATAGCAGACAAAAATGTAGATTCAGAAACTATTTATTTACCATAACTTAAATATTTAGTTTCTTTTCAATTTCCAATTGAAAATAGTTCATTATGAATTTGACTAATTAAAATCATTTATTTCACTTGAATTTTCATGTAACTACTAAAATCTTCTCCTCCCCACACGTTAAACTCTTCTTCTTATCTAATATCATTTACTTCCGCATACAACAAAATCTTGTTGACTCAAGTCTTCGACTTGATGTGAGCTAAAAGCATTCCCCATGTAACTAAACATAGTTTTGGGTTGATCTTGAAAGCATTAAGTCATGTCTTATTTCTGGTGAGGCTTGTTGAATATAATTACAGAATAAAAGTGAAAAAGAAATTGCAGAAATAAAAGATTAAAAATAATCACAAAACTAGAACACCAGATTTATCATGGTTCACCATCAATTTGATGGCTACGTCCACACTCAGGGATTATCTCTTATTAATCAAAAAGTTTTGAATAATTACATTTAGCCAGTAGCTTCAATATATAAAACAACCTTCAACAAATTAAAGGAAAAATCCATTCGAAAAGACAACTTCTAAATTGGACACACATGCCAATAGAAGTAATTACAAAAAAGAGAAAGCATTTCAAAATATGAAGGTAACTTGCTAATTTGGGCTTCAGTTAACCCAACAATCTCCCACTTGAAGACCAAATTGCTGCTCAGAGATATCCCACCGCTGCAGAGTTAAAGTCAAAGCTGCACAAGTCCAAGAGAAGCTCTACAAAATTTGAACTTCTCCCTCGGAACTACTTTTGTCAACATGTCAGCTGGATTGAGCTTTGTGTCAATTTTATGTACCTCCAGCTTCCCCTCTTCAATATAATGGCGAATGAAGTGATATCGCAGCTCGATGTGCTTCGTCTAATTATGAAAAGCTGAATTCTTTGATAAGTGAATAGCACTATTGCTATCACAAAAAAAGAGTAAAAACATATTGCTGAAACCACAAATCACCTATCAATTGCTACAACCAAATCATTTCTTTTGCCCCTTCTGAAAGAGCAATATATTCAGCCTCCGTAGAAGAAAGTGCAACCACCTGTTGCAACTTAGAAACCCAACTGATCATTGCCCCAACAAAAATGAAAGTATAACCAGTGGTAGAATTCCTTTTATCCAAATCTCTAGCCATATCTGAATCAACATAACCTCGTAGATGAATGTCCTTACCACTGAAACATAAACCGCGATTAGAAGTATCTTTCAAATATCTAAATATCCACTATATCGCTTGCCAATGTTGTTTACCTGGATTACTCATAAATTTGCTCACTACTGCTAATGCCTGAGCAATATTCAAACGAGTGCAAGTCATGGCATACATTAAACTACCAACTGCTGATGAATATGGAACCCGTTTCATGTATTCTTTTTCTTCATCTGTTTTAGGACACATAGCTGACGATAACTTAAAATGATCAGCCAAAGGAGTACTCACAGATTTGGAATTCTTCATATTGAATCGATCTAATATTTTTAGAATATATTTTTCTTGAGATAATCTAAGTTCTCAGTTTTTTCTATTCCTGATTATATTCATCCCAAGAATTCTCTTTGCTGCCCCTAAATCCTTCATGGCAAATCGCTGAGATAAATGTTGTTTTAACTCACGAACTATCCTCACACTATTGCCAGCAACCAACATATCATCAACATAAAGTAATAAAATGACAAACTCACCATTTGGAAGCTTCTTGTAGTAAACACACGGGTTTGAATCACAACGAATAAATTGTTGCTGAGTCATGAAGTTGTCAAATTTTAAATACCACTGCCTCGGGGCTTGCTTGAGGCCATACAAACTCTGCTTCAATTTGCAATATAAATGCTCTTGACTCGGTTTTGCAAAACCTTTAGGCTGCTCCATGTATAATTCCTCTTCAACATCACCATGAAGAAATGCAGCTTTGACATCTAATTGCTCAAGTTCAAGATCCCAAATAGCTGCCAAGCCTAACACTGCTCGAATGGTGGTCATTCTCACAACTGGCGAAAAAATTTCATTGAAATCAATGCCTTTTTCCTAAGTAAAACCCTTGACAACTAATCTGGCCCTGTAATGTTGATGACCTCCCTCTTCCTCTTTCACTCGATACACCCATTTATTTTTCAAAGGCTTCTAATTTGGTGGAAGAGAAACCAAATCCCAAGTGTCATTAGCATGCAGAGACTCTATTTCTTCATTCATTGCCTCCATCCATTTGACCGAATTTGCATCTTTGCAAGCTTGTTTGAAAGTTGCTGGCTCTGCCTCACCACAAAGCAATAATTCAAAATCATAGTTATCAGTAGAATTTAGCTCAAAATCATCATACTTCTTTGGGAGCTTCCTTTTCCGGGTTGTTCACCTTAATTGAGCACTGATTTCAGATTGCAAAGTGCCTTGTGTCTCTACATTTTCCTGATTACTCTGCGAGTTAGGACCACTGCTCTATTTTTCAAAACTGCCCTACACACTACCCTGTTCATGATAAACACCGACTCCCACTTGAGGCTGCGAAATAACTAAATTAGGCGATGCAGTCATGATAGGCAACGTATGAGTTTGTAGTGGCTTTGAATTAAACATAGGCAACGTGTGAGCTAAGGGCGGCCTATGAGTTTGAGAAGACTGCGAATCACACAACAGAGGCAACGTATTAGTTAATGCAAGCAGTGAATCATTTAGTAGTGGCTTCTTATTTATGAATGAAGACAGTGTATGAGAGTTTGGAGGCATCGATAAAGTTATAGAAGGTTGTGTAATGATTAAAGGCAGCTGATTTCCTAAACAAGGCAGTGACTGAGAAATGTGAGGCTGCGTGGAGCTTTGTAACAGGTTTGATGAAGGCTGCGAGTGAAGTAAAGGCGACACATTGCATGGTGGAGGTTGCACATGATTTAGATGAGGCGTAATACCTTGTGAAGACAACAAAGGCATGTGAGAAGGCTGCGTAGCAAATAGAGAAGGAAGTGAATGACTCTCATTTAAATGCACATGGAATGGTAAATGCTGCGAATTAGTTTGTATTGGTTATGTTGCACCTATAAAGGGTAGCGATTGAATTGCTAAAGACTCTGTAATAACCTATGTCTGCTGCAAATTAAACAAAGTAGGCTATGTGTTGGTAAACACAGGGGATATGTAAGTCGAAGGCAAAGTAATTGAGTTCAATGGCTGCGAACAAATAGGGGTGCTTGTGTTTGAAGGAATTATTAAAGGTTGGGAGAAAGTAACTGAAGTGTTCTTGACACGACCATTGTCAAAGAAATCAATATTAAAATATTCATCTGAAGATTTATCTAAAGGCTGCAAACCTGAGAATTTTTCTCATTGAAGACAACATCCTGATTGCACACAATATTTCTTGCAATGGGATCCCATAGCCGAAAACCAAACTGATCTTCTCCATAGCCCAAAAAATGCTCCTTTTTGATTTGAAATCAAGCTTCGTTCATTGTTCTTTCAGAATATGCACGAATGCATCACAACCAAACACCTGCAAATGATGATATGAAATTCTCTTCCCAAGCCATCTCTCCTCAGGAATGTCAAAATCCAAATGAGATGACGGGGCATGATTGATCAAATAAACTGTAGTGTTGCACGCCTCTGCCCAAAACTATTTTCCCAACCCGACATTAGAGAGCATACAATGAGCTCTCTCTAAAATTGTTTGATTCAACCGCTCAGCTGCTCTATTTTCTTGAGGGGTGAATGGGACCACTTTGATTCTACGAATGTCGTTGTCTACATAGAAATTATCAAACTCTGAGGAACAAAACTCTCCTCCATTGTCAGTTTTCAGACATTTAATTTTATGTCCTATTTGATTTTCAACAAGAGCCTTAAAAATTTTAAACTTGGAAAAAACTTCTGATTTTTTATTTAGCATGTAAATCCAAAATTTTCTAGTGCAATCATTCAAGAAAGTAACAAAGTAATTGGCACCACCAAATGAAGTTACCTCAGTAGGACCAAAAATGTTTGAATGCACTAATGCAAAAGGAGTAGTTTTTTTATCATGGCCTGTCCTCAAGAAGCTGGCCTGACTTTATTTTCCATAAAGACAGTGTTCACAAAACTGCAAATCTACCATCTGCAAGTTAGGAAGTTGATCTCATTGAAGCATTACTTCAAGCCCTTTCTTGCTCATATGACCGAGCCTCTTGCACCAAATTTCTGAGTTGTTGTCCATGACTGTCATGGTAGCTCCCACTTCACCATGGCATTTTAAATTATAAAGATTACCCAACTTCTTGCCTCTTGCAATCACTAAAACCCCTTTTGTTACTTGCCAATTTTCTAAAAAAAATTTAACATCACACCCATAAGCAATTAATTGACTCACAAAAATTAAATTTCTCTTTAACAAAGGAACATATCTAACATCCTTTAAAAGCCATTGACTACCATTTTTTAAATTTAAAACTATATCACCCTTACCAACAATTTCACACTCCTTATTGTCACAAGAAAAACCTTACCGGAAACACCTTCTTTGAAATTTGTAAAAGCTTGCCTACATGAAGTAGCATGGAAAGAAGCTCCAAAATCAAGTACCCAAGAGTCTGCAGTCATATCACCGACAACCAAAATTAAAACTCCATCATCTTTTTCGGCTGCAATGTTTGCTTCATTGTTACTGACTTCGTCCCGTGCCTTCTTATAATTCCATCAATTTTTCTTTGTGTGGCTTGGCTTGCCATAGAACCAACAGGCACGCATTTTTCCTCTTGATTGTGATCTGAATTTTGATCTACTTCGATTATTATATTTGCCTCTTTCTTTACTTCTACCTCTATTCCCAATACTTACAGCCATTAATGCCTCACCATATGAGGGCTCTTGATTTTTTCTTCGCATATCTTCACTCAGTAAAGTGGCTGCAACATCATCAAACTTTATCTTGCTTTTGGCAGCCACCGAAGTGCTCACTACCATCACAACACCTTCCCAACTATTTGGTAAAGAACACAGTAATAAAATAGCCTTGATCTCATCATCCAAATTAATTCCTACAGAAATCAGCGGGGTAACAGATGTATTAAATTTATTCAAATGATTGGACATAACCCCTCCTCACATTTTTAAATTATACAATTTCTTCATAATAAATACCTTATTGGAAGCAGATGCCATTTCATACATTGAAGACAATTTATCCCACAACTCCTGTGTAGTCTTCTCTGCAGAGACATTAAATAAAACATTGCTGGAGAGCGACAGGAAAATTGTAGCTCTTGCTTTTTTGTCCAGCTTATCCCATTCTTCATATGATAGAGATCCTTTCCCTTTGGCTTTGTCAGCCAATGCATTCGACAGATCTTGCTTGATGAGAAGAGATTTTATCTGCACTTTCCAAAGGCTGAAATTTTGTCCTGCAAACTTTTCAATTTTCCACTTGTCTGCATCTTCCATGGCTGCAAAAGTTCTTCACAATTTCCTGCACCAAATTTCTCCAACCTGCTCTGATACCAATTGTTGAATATAATTGTAGAATAAAAGTGAAAAATAAATTGCAGAAATAAAAGATTAAAAATAATCACAAAACTAGAACACCAGATTTATCGTGGTTCACCATCAATTTGATGGCTATGTCCACACTCAGGGATTATCTCTTATTAATCACAAAGTTCTGAATAATTACATTCAGCCAGCAACTTCAATATATAAAACAACCTTCAACAAATTAAAGGAAAAATCCATTCGAAAAGACAACTTCTAAATTGGCCACACATGCCAATAGAAGTAATTACAAAAAAGAGAAAGCATTTTGAAATATGAAGGCAACTTGCTAATTTGGGCTTCAGTTAACCCAACAAGGCTAAGCATGAGTGTATAAGCCTTTAGTTAACCATGTCTGTCATACTTGTAATCTTCCTCGTCCTTTGCACATCGCTCACTGCATGGCAACAACAGTGTGATGGATGAAGCCCATCCAAATATTGGCAGTGAGTATGTTGATAAGGATCATCCTTGAACAAAGAATCGTCCTCCCAATCTAGATAACAAAGCGAAGGAGGACGAGTTGTTATCTTTGATTTATTCTGATAAAGATTTTGATTTCATGTTTTTTATTTATCTTTTATTATTTATCTATTTATTAAATCTTTTAGTTTATCTATGGTAAGTATACATTCAAATATGTGTGATTTATCTTTGATTTATCTTTTTCATCAAATCTCTTAGATTAATTTATTTGTTTTTTTAAATTTATTTTTATCAATTCATTTATTTATTTGATCTTTTAATTTATTTATTACTTTGATTTATTTATTTGATCTTTTAATGTATTTATTCTTGTCTTGATTTAATTATTTGATCTCTTAATTAACTTATTTTTTAACCTTGGATTTATTTATTTGATTTTTTAATTAATTTATAATAAACATTTTCAAATCCTTTTGTGATTTATTTTGATTTCTTTTGATCAAATCTCTTTGCTCTTGATTTTTTTGTTTAATCAAATCTCTTTGCTTTTGATCTTATTTATTTATTTATTTTAATTGATCTATGCAATTTTTTTTTTATTCAAGGGGCAAACGCTTTTGACCAGAGCTATGAACCGGAATACAACCATTCAATAATACCACCCCAATGGGGTTTGAACCATGGTCGCAAGAACAACAATGCCACCTCTAAACCAACACACCATGCCAATACCAGAAATCTATGTGATTTTAATTTTTTATCTTTGATTTATTTAATTGATTTTTTCATGATTGATTTTTTTGTTTGATTAAATTTCTTTGCTCTTGATTTTTCTTTTGATCAAATCTCTTTGCTCTTGATTTTTTTGTTTAATCAAATCTCTTTTCTTTTGATATATATATTTTAATCAAATCTCTTTGCTTTTGATATTTCCATTTATTCAAATCTTTTTTTTAATTGATCTATGCGATTTTAATTTTTTTTCTTTGATTTATTTATTTGATCTTTTCATGATTGATTTTTTTGTTTGATTAAATTTCTTTGCTTTTGATTTTTCTGTTTGACAAATCTCTTTGCTCTTGATTTTTTTGTTTAATCAAATCTATTTTCTTTTGATATATATATTTTAATCAAATCTCTTTGCTTTTGATATTTATATTTAATCAAATCTTTTTTATTTTATTTTTTTAATTGATCTATGTGATTTTTGTTGGGTTAACTGAATCCAAAATTAACATGTTGCCTTCATATTTCGAAATGCTTTCTCTTTTTGTAATTATTTCTATTGGCATGTGTGGCCAATTTGGAAGTTGTCTTTTTTTGAATGGATTTTTTCCATTAATTCGTTGAAGGCTGATTTATATATTGAAGCTGTTGGTTGAATGCAGTTAATTTAGAACTTGGATTTAATAAGAGATAATCCCTGAGTGTGGACGTAGCCATCATATTGATGGTGAACCATGATAAATCTGTGTGTTTGTTTTGCATTTGATTTTAATCTTTTATTTATGCAATTTCTTTTTCACTTTTATTCTGCAATTATATTCAACAATTGGTATCAGAGCAAATTGGAGAAATTTGGTGCCATTTTCAGACAAGTGGAAAATTAGAAAGTTTGCAGGGCAAAATTTTGGGCTTTGGAAAGTGTAGATGGAATCTCTTCTCATCAAGCAAGATCTTTCAAATGCATTGGCTGGAAAATCCAAAGGGAAAGGATCTTTATCAGATGAAGAATGGGAGAAGCTAGACAAAAAAGCAAGAGCTACAATCTTTCTGTCGCTGTCTAGCAATGTTTTATTTAATGTCTTTGCAGAGAAGACTACACATGAGTTGTGGGATAAATTGTCTTCAATGTATGAAATGGCATCTGCTTCCAATAAGGTATTTATTATGAAGAAATTGTATAATTTAAAAATGCGAGGAGGGATTATGTCCAATCATTTGAATGAATTTAATACATCAGTTACCTAGCTGATTTCTATAGGAATTAATTTGGATGATGAGATCAGAGCTATTTTATTATCGTGTTCTTTACCAAATAGTTGGGAAGGTGTTGTGATGGCAGTGAAGACTTCAGTGGCTGCCAAAAGCAAGCTGAAATTTGATGATGTTGCAACCACTTTACTAAGTGAAGATATGTGAAGAAAAAATCAGGAACCCTCATCTGGTGAGGCATTAACAGCTGTAAGTATTGGGAATAGAGGTAGAAGTAAAGAAAGAGGCAAATATAATAATTGAAGGAGATCAATATCTAGATCGTATTCAAGAGGAAAAATGGGTGCCTGTTGGTTTTGTGGCAAGCTAGGCCACACAAAGAAAAATTGCTGGAATTATAAGAAGGCATAGGACAAAGTCAGTAACAATGAAGCAAACATTGCAGTTGAAAAAGAAGATGGAGTTTTAATCTTGGCTGCCGGAGACATGACTGCAGACTCCTGGGTACTTGATTCCGGAGCTTCTTTCCATGCTGCTTCGTGCAGGCAAGCTTTCACAAATTTCAAAGAAGGTGTTTTCAATAAGGTTTTTCTTGGTGACAATAAGGAGTGTAAAATTGTTGGTAAGGGTGATGTAGTTTTAAATAAAAAAATGGAAGTCAATGGATTTTAAATGATGTCAGATATGTTCCTTTGTTGAAAAGAAATTTAATTTCTGTGATTCAATTAATTGCTTCTGGGCATGATGTTAAATTCTCTTTAGAAAATTGGCAAGTAACAAAAGGGGTTTTAGTGCTTGCAAGAGGCAATAAGTTGGATAATCTTTATATTTTAAAATGCCATGGTGAAGTGGGAGATTTCATGACAGTCATGGACAACAATTTATAAATTTGGCACAAGAGGCTCAGTCACATGAGCAAGAAAGGGCTTGAAGTAATGCTTCAACGAGATCAGCTTCCTAGCTTGCAATTAGTGGATTTGCAATTTTGCGAACATTGCCTCTATGGAAAACAAAGTCGGGCCAGCTTCTTGAGGACAGGCCATGATAAAAAAACTACTCCTTTGGCACTTGTGCATTCAGACATTTTTGGTCCCACTGAGGTGACTTCATTTGGTGGTGTAAATTACTTTGTTACTTTCTTGGATGATTGCACTAGAAAAGTTTGGATTTACATGCTCAATAAAAAATCAGAAGTCTTTTCAAAATTTAAAATTTTCAAGGCTCTTGTTGAAAATCAAATAGGGCATAAGATTAAATATCTAAAAACAAACAATTGAGGAGAGTTTTGTTCCTCAGAGTTTGACAATTTATGTGCAGAAAATGACATTCATAGAATCAAGGTGGCCCCATTCACCCCTCAAGAGAACGAAACAGCTGAGCGATTGAATCGTACAATTTTAGAGAGCTTGTTGTATGCTCTCCAATGCCAGGTTGGGAAAATAGTTTTGGGCAGAGGCGTGCAACACTGCAATATATTTGATCAACCATGCCCCATCATCTCGTTTGGATTTTGACATTCCTGAGGAGAGATGGCTTGGGAAGAGAATTTCATATCATCATTTGTGGGTGTTTGGCTGTGAAGCATTCATGCATATTCTAAAAGAACAACGAATGAAGCTTGATTTCAAATCAAAGAGGTGCATTTTTCTAGGCTATGGAGAAGATCAATTTGGTTTCAGGCTGCAGGATCCCTTTGCCAAAAAGATTGTTCGCAGTCAGGATGTTGTCTTCAATGAGAAAAAATTCTCAGGTTTGTAGCCTCTGGACAAGTCTTCAGATGAATTTTTTGAAGTTGATTAATTTGAAAATGGCCGTGTTAAGACAACCTCTATTTCTTCCTCCCAACCTTTAATTATTTCTTCAAACACAAGCACCCCTGTTAATTCACAACCTCGGTTAATAAGTTCACTACCTTTACAAGTTAATTCTCATTCATTTGTTAGCACATAGCTTTCAGTGCCCATGCCAATTGAGTCATAGACTTTATCAATTACTTCCCACCCTCCAACAAGTCTGGTGCAACCTCCTTCTGTTCATACGCTACCCTTACACACTATTTCGCAACCTACACAACGCTATTCGTAGCCTTTTCCAACATCCTCTTTGTTTTATGAGGCACCCTCCATACACCCGTCGTTGCCTTCATTTGGTGCCTCACTGCCTTCTTTAATCCATGGTCCCTCAAATACATTGATGCCTCCATTGTTTCATTCACTATCTACATTAGCTAGTTCATAGGCCATTCAAAATCATGCACACCTTTCTCAAAGAAATTTGCAGCCTCCCATAATCATTAATCGACACCCTGTCATGAGAAATTCGTAGCCTTTACAAGGCTGTTCACTACCTTGTCTAGAATCTACGCTGCCTACAATCCATATGCAACCATTTGAAAATAACCCATAGAATTTCTTTAATGCACAACATTTAAAAGATGATACATAGCCAACACAATGTGAATTAATTCATCATTGCCTCTTTTAGGTGATTCACAGACTTCTCAGATGAATTTATTGCCCTTTCAATCTTATGCGCAACCTTCCTTAAGATACTTGCTACCTTTAACATTAAAAACACAACCTCTCAATGCTGATTCATTGCCCTGTCATCAGTCACTTCCTATGCAGTCTTCACAAGGTCATACGCTGCCATTTTCAGTCAATTTGAAGCCTCATGTCAGAGCTGGTGTTTATCATGAACAAAGCATTGTGCAGGGAAATATTGAAAAACAGAGCAGTGGTCCTCACTCACAGAGTGATCAAGAAAATGTAGAGACACAAGGCAATTTGCAATCCAAAATCAGTGCTCAATATAGGAGAACAACCTGAAAGAGGAAGCTCCCAAAGAATTATGATGATCAAGAGTTAATTTATTTTGATAACTATGATTATGAATTATTGCTTTGTGGTGAGGCAGAGCCAACAACTTTCAAACAAGCTTGTAAAGATGCAAATTTGGTCAAATGGATGGAGGCGATGAATGAAGAAATGGAGTCTTTGCATGCTAATGACAGTTGGGATTTGGTTTCTCTTCCGCCAAATCGGAAGCCTTTGAAAAATAAATGAGTGTATCATGTAAAAGAGGAAGAGGGAGGTCATCAACGTTATAGGGCCAGACTAGTTGTCAAAGGTTTTGCTCAGGAAAAAGGCATTGATTTCAATGAGATTTTTTCACCAGTTGTGAGAATGACCACCATTCGAGCAGTGTTAGGCTTGGCAGCCATTTGGGATCTTGAACTTGAGCAATTAGATGTCAAAGCTCCTTTTCTTCATGGAGCAGCCTGAAGGTTTTGCAAAATCGGGTAAAAAACATTTATATTGCAGATTGAAGCGGAGTTTGTATGGGCTCAAGCAAGCCCCCAGGCAATGGTATTTAAAATTTGATAGCTTCATGACTCAACAACGATTTATTCATTGTGATTCAAACCCATGTGTTTATTACAAGAAGCTTCCAAATGGTGAGTTTGTCATTTTATTACTTTATGTTGATGATATGTTGGTTGCTGGCAATAGTGTGAGGATAGTTTGTGAGTTAAAACAACATTTATCTCAGAGATTTTCCATGAAGGATTGAGGGGCAGCAAAGAGAATTCTTGGGATGAATATAATCAGGGATAGGAAAAAGAGAGAACTTTGATTATCTCAAGAAAAATATATTCTAAAAATCTTAGATAGATTTAATATGAAGAATGCCAAATCCGTGAGTACTCCTTTGGCTGATCATTTTAAGTTATCCTTAGCTATATGTCCAAAAATAGAAGAAGAAAAAGAATACATGAAACACGTTTCATATTCAGAAGCAGTTGGCAGTTTAATGTATGTCATGACTTGTACTCGTCTGGATATTGCTCAAGCACTAGCAGTTATGAGCAGATTTATGAGTAATCCAGGTAAACAACATTGGTAGGCAGTACAGTGGATACTTAGATATTTGAAAGGTACTTTTGATCGTGGTTTATTTTTTGGTGGTAAGGACATTCATCTACAAGGTTATGTTGATTCAGATATGGCTGGAGATCTAGATAAAAGGTGTTCTACCACTAGTTATACATTTACTTTTGTTGGGGCAATGATCAGTTGGGTTTCTCGGTTGTAACAAGTGGTTGTACTTTCTTCTACAGAAGCAGAATATATTGCTCTTTCAGAAGAGGCAAAGGAAATGATTTGGTTGCAGTGATTAATTGGTGATTTGTGGTTTCAACAATTTATTTTTACTCTTTTTTGTATCGAACGAAGTACATAGAGTTGCGATATCACTTCATTCACCATTGTATCGAAGAAGGGAAGATGCAGGTGGAGAAAATTGACACAAAGCTCAATCCAACTGACATGTTGATGAAAGTAGTTTCGAGGGAGAAGTTTGAATTCTATAGAGCTTCTCTCGAACTTGTGCATCTCTGACTTTAACTCTGCAGTGGTGGGATATCTCTGAGCAACAAATTTGGTCTTCAAGTGGGAGATTGTTGGGTTAACTGAAGCCCAAATTAGCATGTTGCCTTCATATTTCAAAATGCTTTCTCATTTTGTAATTATTTCTATTGGCATGTGTGGCCAATTTAGAAGTTGTCTTTTTTTGAATGGATTTTTCCATTAATTCGTTGAAGGCTGATTTATATATTGAAGCTGTTGGCTGAATGTAATTAATTCAGAACTTGGAAATAATAAGAGATAATCCCTGAGTGTGGATGTAGCCATCATATTGATGGTGAACCACGATAAATCTGTGTGTTTGTTTTGTGATTGATTTTAATCTTTTATTTCTGCAATTTCTTTTTCACTTTTATTCTGCAATTATATTCAACAATTTTAATTTTTTAT
The DNA here is from genome assembly GCA_007258455.2 of Sequoia sempervirens. Lineage (NCBI taxonomy): Eukaryota > Viridiplantae > Streptophyta > Pinopsida > Cupressales > Cupressaceae > Sequoia > Sequoia sempervirens. The sequence goes on along the minus strand of VDFB02385444.1, from coordinate 61,194 downwards.
CTTTGATTTATTTATTTGATCTTATCCTGATTGATTTTTTTGTTTTATTATATTTCTTTGCTCTTGATTTTTCTGTTTGATCAAATCTCTTTGCTCTTTATTTTTCTGTGTAATCAAATCTCTTTGCTTTTGATATATATATATTTTAATCAAATCTCTTTGCTTTTGATATTTCTATTTAATTAAATCTTTTTTATTTTATTTTTTTAATTGATCTATGTGATTTTAATTTTTTTTATCTTTGATTTATTTATTTGATCTTTTCATGAGTTATTTATAATCATATCTTGATCAAATCTTGCATTTTTTATTTATGTATTCATATAGACATTAAAATTTAATAAACCACTACTTATTAAACTATTAATCTTATTACAAAATAACGCAACTATAATATTAATTAAATTTAATAGTATTATGATAATCTTTTTAATTTTTTTTTAAAAATTCCTAAGCTTGATCTAACTTTTATTCACTTCCCCTATTGGTAGCCTTGTGAGATTTAATTGAAATCAAACTTTTCTTCACATCAATGGCATAAGAAAAATAAATAAGCCTATAAATGTATATGATGTTATATTTTATAATCATATTTTAGTTTATAAAAAAGTGATTAGTTGAGAAAAATATGAAATTTTAAAAATATATTGCTGCTACGAAATTACAAAAGAAGTCAAAACAAAGAGATTTGTGATAGCAGAATATATAATAAAATAACTCCAATAACAAGATTCAATCTTGTTTTGGGTATGAAACCTCATAATGATAAAAAAAAATATCAAGCAAAGACATTAAAGTATGGCCTAAGCACAATGGATCTGTAGGCATCCAACTTGCATAAAGATATCAAAGAAAATGAAATACAACTAGCATATATATATATATATATATATATATATATTTAATAATATATATAAAATATGTCAAGAGATCCTTCTCGAGGTGCCTATTGCACTTTGATGTGAGAAATTGATTTAAAAAATAGGTGCCTGAGAAGGATATCTCTCGGCGTATTTTATATATATTATTAAATATATATATGCTAGTTTAATCAAATATTTGTGATCAAATCAATGTGATCAAATCTCTAATTTTCCTTTTTATTGATTTATCTTTGTGTTCAAATCAATGTGATCAAATCTCTAATTTTCCTTTTTTATTGATTTATCTTTATGATCAAATATTTTATTTATTTATTTCATCTTTTAGTTTATTCAAAAATTTGAATTATTTGTTATCTTTGATTTATTTATTTATTTGATCTCTAATTTATTATGATAAAGATTTTGATTTCATCCTTTTTATTTATCTTTTATTATTTATCTATTTATTAAATCTTTTAGTTTATCTATGGTAAGTATATATTCAAATCTGTGTGATTTATCTTTGATTTCTCTTTTTCATCAAATCTCTTAGATTAATTTATTTGATTTTTTAAATTTATTTTTATCAATTCATTTATTTATTTGATCTTTTAATTTATTTATTACCTTTGATTTATTTATTTGATCTTTTAATGTATTTATTCTTGTCTTGATTTAATTATTTGATCTCTTAATGAAGTTATTTTTTAACCTTGGATTTATTTATTTGATTTTTTAATTAATTTATAATAAACATTTTCAAATCCTTTTGTGATTTATTTTGATTTCTTTTGTGATCTTTGATTTTGACTTTTTTTTTTCTTCATAAAATCTCTTTAATTTTGATTTTTTTGTTCATCAAATCTCTTTGATATTTTTTGTTTTTTTGTTTTTTCCTAAAATCTCTTTTATTTATTTATTTTTGTTAGCTCAAATGTCTTTGATTTTGATATTTTTATTTGATCAAATCTCTTTGATATTTTTGATATATATATATTTTTTCCTCAAATGTCTTTGATTTTGATATTTTTATTTGATTAAATTTCTTTGCTTTTTTTTTTTTGTTTCATTAAATTTCTTTCCTCTTGATTTTTTTGTTTGATTAGATTTCTTTGCTCTTGATTTTTCTGTTTGATCAAATATTTTTGCCCTTGATTTTTTTGTTTAATCAAATCTCTTTGCTTCTGATATATATATTTGAATCAAATCTCTTTGCTTTTGATATTTCTATTTAATCAAATCTTTTTTATTTTATTTTTTTAATTTGATTTTTTTGTTTGATTAAATTTCTTTGCTCTTGATTTTTCTATTTGATCAAATCTCTTTGCTCTTGATTTTTTTGTTTAATCGAATCTCTTTGCTTTTGATATATATTTTAATCAAATCTCTTTGCTTTTGATATTTCTATTTAATCAAATCTTTTTTATTTTATTTTTTTAATTGATCTATGTGATTTTAATTTTTTTATCTTTGATTTATTTATTTGATCTTTTCATGAGTTATTTATAATCACATCTTGATCAAATCTTGCATTTTTAATTTATTTATTCATATAGACATTAAAATTTAATAAACCACTACTTATTAAACTATTAATCTTATTACAAAATAACACAACTATAATTTTAATTAAATTTAATAGTATTATGATAAGCTTTCAATTTTTTTAAAAATAAATTCCTAAAATTGATCTAACTTTTATTCACTTCCCCTATTGGTAGCCTTGTGAGATTTAATTGAAATCAAACTTTTCTTCACATCAAAGGCACAAGAAAAATAAATAAGCCTATACATAAGCCTATAAATGTATATGATGTTATATTTTATAATCATATTTTAGTCTATAAAAAAGTGATTAGTTGAGAAAAATATGAAATTTTAAAAATATATTGCTGCTACGAAATTACAAGAGAAGTCAAAACAAAGAGAATATGTTGACTTGTGATAGCAAATATATAATGAAATAACTCCAATAACAAGATTCAATCTTGTTTTGGGTATGAAACGTCATAATGATAAAAATAAATATTAAGTAAAGACATTAAAGTATGGCCTAAGCACAATGGATCTGTAGGCATCTAACCTACATAAAGATATCAAAGAAAATGAAATACAACTAGCATATATATATTTAATAATATATATAAAATACGCATCCTTCTCGAGGCGCCTATTGCACTTTGATGTGAGAAATTGATTTAAAAAATAGGCGCCTGAGAAGGATATCTCTCGGCATATTTTATATATATTATTAAATATATATATGCTAGTTTAATCAAATATTTATGATCAAATCAATGTGATGAAATCTCTAATTTTCCTTTTTATCGATTTATCTTTGTGATCAAATTGTGATCAAATCTCTAATTTTCTTTTTTTATTGATTTATCTTTGTGATCAAATATTTTATTTATTTATTTAATCTTTTAGTTTATTCAAAAATTTGAATTATTTGTTATATTTGATTTATTTTATTTATTTATTTATCTTTTAGTTTATTCAAAAATTTGAATTATTTGTTATTTTGATTTATTTATTTGATCTTTAATTTATTATGATAAAGATTTTGATTTCATCTTGTTTATTTATCTTTTATTATTTATCTATTTATTAAATCTTTTAGTTTATCTATGGTAAGTATATATTCAAATCTGTGTGATTTATCTTTGATTTCTCTTTTTCATAAAATCTCTTAGATTAATTTATTTGATTTTTTAATTAATTTATAATAAAAATTTTCAAATCCTTTTGTGATTTATTTTGATTTCTTTTGTGATCTTTAATTTTGACTTTTTTTTTCATCAAATCTCTTTAATTTTGATATCTTTTGTTTCATCAAATCTCTTTGATATTTTGATATATCTTTTTTTCCTAAAATCTCTTTTATTTATTTATTTTTGTTAGCTCAAATGTCTTTGATTTTGATGTTTTTATTTGATCAAATCTCTTTGATATTTTTCATTTTTTTTTCCTTAATTTTTTTTAATTTTTTTTATCTAATATTTTTTATTTTATTTTTTTAATTGATCTATGTGATTTTAATTTTTTATCTTTGATTTATTTATTTGATCTTTTCATGAGTTATTTATAATCATATCTGTGATCAAATCTTGCATTTTTGATTTATGTATTCATATAGACATTAAAATTTAATAAACCACTACTTATTAAACTATTAATCTTATTACAAAATAACACAACTATAATTTTAATTAAATTTAATAGTATTATGATAAGCTTTTAATTTTTTTTAAAAAAAATTCCTAAGCTTGATTTAATTCACTTCCCTTATTAGCATCCTTGTGAGATTTAATTGAAATAAAACTTTTATTCACATCAAAGGCACAAGAAAAATAAATATGCCTATAAATGTATATGATGTTATATTTTATAATCATATTTAGTCTATAAAAAAGTGATTAGTTTAGAAAATATGAAAATTTAAAAATATATTACGAAATTATGATAGAAGAATATATAATAAAATAACTCCAATAAAAACATTCAATCTTGTTTTGGGTATGGAACCTCATAATGATAAAAATAAATATTAAGCAAAGACATTAAATTATGGCCTAAGCACAGTGAATCTGTAGGCATCTGACCTGCATAAAGATATCAAAGAAAATGAAATAAAATCAAAAAAATATACATATGCATATTTATACAATGATCTACTCTGTTACAGAGAGATGTTTCTAGGAGACGCAATAAGATTTTTAAAATAAATAAAAAAAGAGTTGGGTAATTGTGAATAACCAATACTGTTTCTCTCGTCAATTTGTTGAGATGAAGACAATTATTTATTTATTTAGATGACTCTTTTAGGGACACCTATAAAACTAATTAGTTAAGGTTTGTTTAGGTGTTATTATCTCTGTCGTTGATTGAGAATAAATCTCGACCGTTGGTTTTCCAATGAGAGTAGTATAAAAGGTCAATGGGAATTCGAAGAAAACAAGTTTGAGAAGCATTTGTAGTGTTAGAAAATAAGTCTTGCAGTGATAGCAATGGCACAGTGATAGTATTGGGGATAGCATTTGTAGGATCTCGGCAGGAGAAATTGGGAGATTGTCGAAGCTCTACCAGTAAGAGACTGTGACGGCCCACTACGTAAACCCCAAAGGAACTAATAAGGACATAACATTTCTTTTTTTTAAAAGAACATATTAAATGTACTTAAGTATTCGAACATTACAATGTTCTAAGTTCCACAACTAAATCCCTTGAGGTACATGCGGTGGCATTACTACACTAACCCATAACAAAGATAATAGATTAAACAATAATTAAACCATTACGTAAACCATTCATTCTCACATCAACATTTAAAAAATTCATACAAGTAATCCATATTAAACCATAAATGCAAAACACAAATGAATTAATCATAAGGATAATAAATATATATATATATATATATCCCATAGATACAACATAACATAATCAATAATTACAAATCATAGTTCTTGAATGATTACAAGGTCTAAATATACATTACATCAATATGATATTACATGTAATGAACATATAAAAAATTACATCAAGGTCATCCAAAAACACGTGGGAGATGATACATCAATAAATAAATTACATCTGAAGTATGAACATACATCTGGTACGTAAGAACATTGTTTCAACAACATCTGCCAAAACCCTACAATAAGAGATACAACTACATCCAAAGGGAACCCAACAGGGTGCGAAGCACATTCCACCCAACCACCCCCATGCTAGGAGTTAACAAGGAAGGATCCCCGAATAAGCACATCAACAGTAACACAAAACTAACTCCATAATAGATAACATAACATCAAAAGACCACATAGAAACTAAACCATGATAAATCACCAAAAGACATAACAATAGACCAAGTTTGAAACATAACATTAAATCACTTTACAGATGATACAACAGTAACTAATATAAACACATCATCAATAAGTTTCAAGACATAATATCAAAGGACTACTTCTAGAGGACTTCAATAAAATAACACAAATGGAATGTTAGAGGAGAGTGTCATCGCATGGTTTCACATGGATTATCCAGACAACCTATCACAAGGTGCCGCCTCCATCTCTACATGGATTATCTTGACAACCTAGTTCAAGGTGTCGTCTCCATCTATGGTTCTCCTAATAGCTTATCTCAAGGCGTCGCTCCATAAGGTTACTCATGTGGAATCGTTAACCTTTCGTGAAGACAAGGCAACGATCTTTCCAACCATGGCCTTCTCGGTCCCCTTTAGTCTGTGATAGCACTAATAGGTGGGTGAGGCATCATAATTATCTTATTAATGTTTAATCCACACCCATGGTTTATTACTTAGGTTATCACTGATTATTCTAACTCTATGTGGGTTACCCTAATAGCCCCTTTGTGCGCCGGCCCCCACTAGAGCCACTCTCTCTAAACACTCAACACAAAAATATCCAACACCATAGGATTGTACTATAAGGAAGCAAAGGTGCGTGAAATCATTTCCTATGCTAATCTTGAAAGGACAATTATGCAAATTAAACTAACTATTATAGAGATTTCAATGGACAAATAAACATGCATAAATGAAATATCACAATAAACACATAACATAGTAATTACCGTAGGGAAACCCTTCTGGGAGAAAAACCCCACCCTCCAAAACCTGTACAATGTATTAAAAAATAAAGAAGATTACAATACACTTGCAATGCAAGTTCTTATAGGAGTGCATCACCACAACTCGAACTCAGACTCAGAGAGACTCCTTCTAGCACCCAGTCTTGCAAACTGAACTCGATGATTCAAACACCTCCCCAAGCCCTCCTTTTATAGTGATTTACAACCTAGAAACCATTTGTGGTTTTACAAAACCATGGGCCAAAACCAAGGGAAAAAAAACCATGCCACATGTTACCCACTTGTCATTTGTAACTCCAAGATGGAAAAGCAACCAAGTTAAAATAGCATTTTCGTCCATAATTTTGTCCTCTAGTTTAGACCCCCATAAAAGTTATACAATTAGTTGTTTATACTCTAAAAATAGCCCTCCTATATTCTACTAGGGACAAGGCACATTTTTTAACAACTCATACACCTTTTTCCAACACATAAACATGTGGAGAACTACCACAAACAAATTCTAGAATTTTTTGGAAAAAGCTTGCAAGGTTGAGACATAATTCTCAACATTCTCCCACTTGTCGAACACCTTGCAAGAGTCAGGGGATCCAAAGTGTCATGGACTTAATTACTAGGGGCCGAGAGCCCCATGGACTTTGAACACCATATGAATTTCTTTGTGCTCACAGGCTTAGTTAATGCATCAACAACATTCACCAAAGTCTCTACCTTCTCCAGCTTCACCTTGCCATCCTCGACCATATCTCTCACAAAATGATATTGTACATCAATGTGCTTGGTCCTGGCATGAAATGTCAGGTTCTTCGCTAGGAAGATTGCACTCTGACTGTCACTATAAATTGTCACTACACCCTGTTTGAACTCTATATCTAAACACAATCTCTTTAGCTAGATGGCTTCCTTGTAGGCATGAGTAGCTGCCATATACTCTGCCTCTGTAGTGGACAAAGAAACCATAGCTTGTCGCTTGCTCATCCAACTGATTGCACCACCAAATAATGTAAACACATATGCACTGGTGGATCTTCTTTTATCAACATCACCAGCCCAGTCTGAATCCATGTAGTCTTGAATATCCAAGGAATGCTCATTTCTTATTTCATGGAAACAAATAGAGTACTCTGAGGTACCCCACAAGTATCTGAAAACTCTTTTTACTGCATCCCAATGTGCTCTTCCTAGATTAGACATGTAACGGGAAAGTACTCCCACTGCTTGGGCAATGTCTGGTCTTGTATAGACCATAGCATACATCAAACTTCCAACAACACTCTGATATGGTACTCGACTCATCTCTTCCATCTCCAATAGGGATGTAGGACACTGTGAGCTAGAAAGCTTTGTTCCCATAGTAATAGGAACACTCAATGGTCTGGAATCCTACATATTGAATCTTCTCATAATAGTACCAACATACTTACTTTGGCCTAGCCAAAGCTTCCTACTTTTTCTATCTCTTATAATCTCCATTCCTAGAATATGCCTTGCTGCACCAAGATATTTCATTTCAAAATTTGCTGAGAGCTAAGATTTTAATTCTGCAATCAAACCTTTTCCTTTGCCAATAAATAACATGTCATCAACATATAAGGCAATAACTAGGAAATAATCACCATCAGACTTGTAATATATACAGTGATCAATTTAGATCGCACAAATCCCAAACTCAAAACATATGTATCAAACTTTTGGTACCACATCCTAGGACTTTGTTTTAAACCATACAAGGATTTCTTCAACTTACAGACCAAATGACTTTTACCTTTCACCACAAAGTGCTCTGGCTGTGTCATGTAAATTTTTTCCTCCAAATCTCCATGAAGGAAAGCTGTTTTCACATCCATTTTTTCAACCTCTAGATCATAAGTAGCTGTAATAGAAAGCAAAAAATGAATGGATGTCATTTTTGCTATAGGAGAAAAAATTTCACCATAATCAACTCCTGCAACCTGGGAGTAACCTTTTGCAACCAAACATGCTTTATACTTCTCAATGCTTCCATTTGAACCCATCTTCCTTTTGAACACCCCTTTACAACCAACAAGCTTCCATCCTTCGGGCAATGGTACAAGGTCCCATGTGTCATTCTTCTTAAGAGCTGCCATCTCTTCTTCCATGGCTATTTTCCAAGACTCTGAATCATTCATACCAAGAGCCTCTTCTACATATCTCGGTTCATCAATATTAGCATTCAAAGCAAATATGCACCTCCAATCATCAGGAGAATAACGATACCTTTCTGGTGCTTTCCTCTGTCTACTAGACCTTCAAACAAGATCTGGTTCAGGTTTAAGTTCTCCCTCTTCCTCTGATGATTCAGAACTCGTAGAGCTCTCCTTGACATCTTGTCTTTCTAAGGGCCTTGATTCAACTTTATCAGGTGTAGCAGGCAGTTGAATCACATCTTTCTTTTCTTCCATCTATTTTGGCTGCACTATAGCAGAAGAAGGCTTAGTTTCTCTAAAAATAACACTTTTGGAATAAAATACCTTTTGTGCAATAGGATCCCAAAGCTTGTATCCTTTCACACCATAACTATATCCAATGAAGATACATTTGACAACTTTTTTGTCCAACTTTTGTCCGCTGCTCCTTTGGCACATGAGCATATGCCTCACAACCAAACACTCGTAGATGTCTAAGTGAAGGCTTGTAGCCTGACCATGCTTCCATTGGCGTCTTATCAACAAGAGCTGATGTAGGAGACCTATTTATCAGGTAGCAGGTAGTGGCTACAGCTTCAGCCCAGAACTTTTGTTCCAGTCTAGCTCCACTCAACATACTCCTAGCATTCTCCATCAAGGTCCTGTTCATTCTTTCTGCAACTCCATTCTGCTATGGAGAATACAGAGTCATCTTCTCTCTTTTAATACCATAATCTTTACAAAATGTGTCAAAATCATTAGAGCAATATTCACCACCATTGTTAGTTCTCAAACACTTTATCTTCTTTCCAGTCTGCAACTCAACCATTGCTTTAAATTCTTTGAAACGACTGAAAACTTTAGCTTTACTGCTAAGAAAATAAACCCATGTTCTTCTACTGAAATCATCAATGAAAGAAACATAATAAACTAATCTACCAATAGAAGAAACATCATCTGGACCAAATACATCTGAATGGATAAGATCCAAAATACATGAAGACTTATGAGAACTCGAGTAAAACTGAATACAATTTTGTTTACCATAGATACAATGCTCACAAAAATTAAACTCAAGATTGCAGTCATTCAACCCATCAACAAGGTTTTTATTTTTCAAGGTCCATAGACCCTTCTCACCTATGTGGCCAAGTCTTTGGTGCCATAACATGGTCTTCTCTGCAGGAAACTTTGATTCGGTAGATAGAGCACCCTTGGGTACACAAAAACCACGACCATCTGTTGAAAGAGAAACCCTCTCCTTCTCCAACAAAGTAGTCCTTTTCATAATCTTATTAGAAGTACTATTACACTCAACCGTGCATGCATCAAGTTGGTACAATGTACCCAATCTGCTTCCTCTTACTATTACCATAGCACCTCTCACCATTTTCACACTTGCTTCATAAAACTATACAAGCACACCCGCATCTATTAGTTTGCTAACAGATAAAAAATTTCTTGCTAGTCCCGAGATATGCAAGACACCATCAAATCTTCTAATTGTACCATCAAAAAATTTCACACGAATAGTTCCATGACCAACAATATCAAGAACAGAGTTATCACCCAAATACACCTTACCAAGATCAAAATTTTCATACTTAATAAACCAGTTTCTATTAGGAGTCATGTGGAAAGATGCACTTGAGTCTATCAACCATGCATTGTCACTTGCATGATTGGCCAAGGCTGTGATGAAAGTATCTCCATCTTCCTTCTCAGACTCAGAATCATAATCTTGCTTCTTCTTCTTCTTCTTCTTCTTCTTCTTCTTCTTCTCCTCTTTGCAGTCCTTTCGGAAGTGTCCAGGTTTGCCACAATTCTAGTAGATTTCCTTGGACTTACTAGGAGATTTTGATCTCCCCTTATACTTGGACTTAGAATGGCCATGCTGCTTTTCGTTCTTGCCTCTTTCTTTTGGTCTTCCTTGAACACTCAAAGCCTCTTTGACATTTAGAGAGACCTTCCTTCTCATCTCCTCAGAAAGTAGAGAACCAACAACGTCCTCCATCTTCAAGACAACTGAAGTGCTCCCTATGGCCATGACAAGGCTGTCCCATGAGTCTACCAATGAACACAACAAAGTTTGGCACCTTTCTTCTTCATCCATCTTAAACCCAACTAAGGTCAAATGAGTCACCAACATATTGAATGTTTCAAGATGCTCAAAAATTCATCCACCTTCTTCCATTCTCAAGGAATACAACTTCTTCCTCAAGAAAATATTGTTCACAAGTGATTTCACTTGATAGATATCACTTAGCTTCTTCCAAAGCTTCTTTGCAGTAGATTCTTCATGGACATTAATCAAAATTGAATCTACAAGACACAATCTGATAAGACCTTTAGCTTTTCTATCAGTCACATCATATTGTGTAGCTAAAGTTGGATCTACGGGCCTCACGTATTCTCATCCACTGCATCCCATAGATCTCGATCAATTAACAGATCTTCCATCTTCAGCTTCCACATCTTAAAGTTTGTGCCAAAAAAAATTTCTACATCAATTCTCCTCGATATGCTTGCCATCTTTGCAATCCTGCAATACAGAAAAGAAAACCTCAGCACAAGCTCCCACTCAAACCTTGATTAGCTCAAAAAACCCTATACCCAACAAATAGAACAAAAACTGGCCAGGCTCTGATACCACTTGTAAGGAAGCAAAGGTGCGCGGAATCGCTTCCTACGCTAATCTTGAGAGGACAATTATGAAAATTCAACTAACTATTACAGAGATTTCAATGGACAAATAAACATGCATAAATGAAATATCACAATAAACACATAACACAGTAATTACCATGGGGAAACCCTTCTGGGAGAAAAACCCCACCCTCCAAAACTTGCACAATGTATTATCAAATCAAGAAGATTACAATACAATTGCAATGCAAGTTCTTAAAGGAGCACATCACCACAACTCGAACTCAGACTCAGAGAGACTCCTTCTAGCACCCAGTCTTGCAAACTAAACTCGATGATTCAAACACCTCCCCAAGCCCTCCTTTTATAGTGATTTACAATTGGAAACCATTTGTGGTTTTACAAAACCATGGGCCAAAACCATGGGAAAAACAACCATGCCACATATTACCCACTTGTCATTTGTAACTCCAAGATGGAAAAACAACCAAGTTAAAATAGCATTTTCGTCCATAATTTTGTCCTCTAGTTTAGACCCCCATAAAAGTTATACAATGAGTTGTTTATACTCTAAAAATAGCCCTCCTATATTCTACTAGTGACAAGGCACATTTTTTAACAAATCATACACCTTTTTCCAACACATAAACATGTGGAGAACTACCACAAATAAATTCTAGAATTTTTTGGAAAAAGCTTGCAAGGTTGAGACACAATTCTCAACATGTACCAACAAGAAATACTAAACCAATCAAATAATTCATCTGTGAGGCTTAACCATCTCACCCACAATCATATGTATAACATTCACAAAATGGTACAATCCAAGTGTACATTAACATCACAACCAAGCCAAAACATAAGAACAACATCAAATTACAAGATCAAATATAAATAACAATACCCCTACCTCTTGAAGTTCTTAAGCAATTAACTTAAGTTCCTATAACATGATACATTGACTCTAGGGATTTTCCACATGACATAAACCCAAAAAGAAGAAAATCAACATTAATTAAATGAATGACCTCGAGAATAACCAATACATTCACAATGCCAAAAAAAAAACCTTTTTAATACACAATAAATTTCATCAAATAAATAAATTATTTACTTGAGGCAATTCAATTTAATTAGAAGCACAATTTACTTAAACTCCTTCGATTACAATATAACCTTGTAACATATAAAATTATATAATTAATCCTATTCACAACATATAACGTCTTTTATATATATATAGATATATATATATATATACGTATATATGCTTTTGTGCGTATATACATATATATGTATATATATATATAAAATAAATAAAAATAACTACATTTTAAAACCATTTTATAAAATCATATTATAAATTTAACAAATATCATACTTTTAAAATTATAATTTTAAATATATATATATATATATTTAATATATATAAATTGAAATCACGCATATAAAATAAAACAAATTAATTAAATATAAAAACATAAATAAAATAAACTTTAATAAAGCCACGCCCTCCACATAGGCGGAGGTACTACGTACCTCCCCTTGTGGGGTGGCTGCAGTCCCCACAGACTGCACCCAGCAACCTCGGCTGCTGTGCGTAACTGTGGTGACTGTGTATTGTCACCACCACAGGGCCGAGGGGGGTACGGATTCGGCCAAACTCCCACCCCCTATCAATTTTTTTAATATTTTATTTTTAAATCTAAATTTTTTTATATTATAATTTTTTCCCATGTATTTCATTTGGGACGAAATACGAAATACATTCAGAATATTCACAATTAAAATGCATAATTTTATTCAATACATAACATTTCAAAATTCAAACTATATATAAATATATATATATACAGAGATTCTAACAAATCATATAAATAAATTGTTTTCATAACAGATCCCAATATGGATCTGGACATACAAATTTAACAAATAATAAACAAGATTTTCTTTTTCAAAATAATTATTTCTACCTCTAAGTTTTATGAAGATTTTCAAAATATTTTTCAGTAAACTCAAAATAGATCTGACATGTAAATTCGACCTTCAATTAAAAATAAATTTTATTTCAAAACAATAGATTTCACTACTAATTATATTGAAGAATTTCAAAAGGATTTACTAAAGTTTTCTACAGAAGATTCAAGGTTTCATATGAACAAATTTCAAATCACAGAACTTCTTTCAATAAATTTTTCAAAACACAACAACCAGATTTGTTTACAGAACAATAAAATAATAATAACTTAAAAGAAGAAAACCTGGAGTCCTTCGGTTGATGTAGAATCCCTTCGGTCGATGTAGAATCCATTCTGTAGCCTCTTCTTGATCCTTGCCTTCAACTCTCTTCTCAATCTCTCTTTTCTTCAATAACAATTCTTTTACCCAGAAAACCCAGAAAACTATTTTTTTCTCTTTTCTTTTCTTTTACAGACCAAAACAACAGAAAAATCTTTGTGTGAAAAAATCTCTCATAAAAATAATAAATCAAAATCCATAAAGCTCTTTAGCTTTTTCCTCAAAAATCATCCTTTCTCATTGGTCCTTTTTCTAGCTTTTAAGATTTTCTAATTTAATATTAAGAAAAAGATAATATTTAATTATCATCATCAATATTCATTTAAATTAATTTCTTACATTCTTAATTAATTAAATAACTTTTTAATTTAGCAAATATTTAAAATTCAACATTTTACCAACTTAAAATTAATTAAAATAACAAGGCAACATTAATTAATCTTATAAAATTCTGGTATTGGCATGGTGCAATGGTTTATAGGTGGCATTGTTGTTCTTGCCACAAAGGTTCAAACCTCATTGGGGTGAAATTGTTGAATGGTTGTATCCAGTTCATAGCTCTGGTCAAAAGCGTTTACCCCTTGAATAAAAAATTAATCTTATAAAATAAGATTAATTAAATAAACACTAACCATAAATAAAATAAATACTCAAAAATAAAATTACACAACAACAAGAACAAAACTTCAATCATGACACTACTCACAACAGGATGCCAGACTTGGGATGGGGACACTTCCAAATCAACTCCCTTTTTCAACATTTTACCCGTTGGGTTAATTTAATGCTCACCCTGTCTTGCCGAAGCAGGTGGAATCGAGAATTATTCCTGCAAATCTTGCATACAAATAACCGTCAAGTAACACATGTATATATATAATAAAAAATATCATACCATGAAAAGGAATTGCAACATAGCAGGGCACTAGTAAACGAGTGGTGCTACACTGTCCTCTCACCTAAGCTATACTAACAATTACAATATAAAAAATGAAATAACATTTCTAAACTAACTGATCATATGATAACATGATTACTTATCTACTGCATCATAATATAATATTGAATCCAATTAACATCATCATAGAATCATAATATCGACATATATGATATTAATGGAAAACCATTGCATAATAAAATAATCCAAACACCACATAAAGTATCATAAATCATACTAATAATGTCAAATGTAGCAATCAACTAAACTATGCATCCACACACACCAAACAATAAGTAATAACAATCATAGTCACAAAGCATCAATCAAAACCACAGAAGTATCAAGTCTAAACAACATGACGGGTATTACAGAGGCAAGCATTTTTATGTATCTCTTAATTTGCTGAAGTTTAATATAAGTTCCTCACCTGCAGTAGTTGTTTTCCCTTTGGGGTTTTTCCACCGACAATTTGTCCAAAAATATTGTGTTTATTATTGTGCATGTTTTCTTCTCTATTCCTGTGAGTTTATTGGTGAAGTTGCAGTTGTGCTATTTTTCAATATTTGCTGTGAATTAATTTTCCAGAGTCAAATAGTCTATATTAGATAGGAGATTGATAATCAGTAACTACAATAGAATTTTCACATGGTATCAGAGCTAAGTTGAGGATAGAAAAGGTTTACCCTAGGCAAAGGAAAATCAAAGGTTTATAAAACCTAGTTTGAACTCTTTCGAATTATTATTTATTTTATCCTTTGAGATGGCCTTTGCTGGTTTGAGAGATTAGGACAAATTGGGTAAAGCCTCAAATTTTGGTGACTGGAAAGCCAAAATTTCCTTATTGCTGGAAGAGAATGGGATCAAGGAATATGTGACCAGTGTTGTACCTATACCTACAGATCCAACACAACTCTTAGCACAAAAGAAGGAAGATGCCAAGGTGAGGAGGATGATTCTTGATGGTGTCAAGGACCATATTGTTCTGCATGTCGCAGAGTTAGATACATCGAAGAAGATGTGGGACGCCATTATGAATTTGTACCAAAATGCTACCACTAATCAGAAGTTGATTCTCAGAGAAAAGCTGAGGAATACTCAGATGAACAAGGGAGAAGATGTGACAAGTTATCTCACCAGACTCAGACTTGTCAAGGATGAGTTAGCAGCTGTTGGAGATAAACCAGATGATGACGAGCTAGTGCAGATAGACCTAAATGGGTTTACTAAGCAGTGGGATGTCTTTGTTCAAGTTATTAATGGATGAGACACCTTACCAAGTTGGGATTGACTCTGAAGTGACTTCACTCAGGAGGATCTTAGACTTAGTCTTGTCAGTGGAACCAGTAGCAAGAGTCAAAAAAGTGAGGCAGAATAGGAAAACATTGCCCTTGCAGGAAAAGGGAAAGCAAAGAAGGGGTCTACCAAAGGATCAAATCCACAAGGTGCGAAGAAGGACTTGTCTAAAGTCAAGTGCTATGGCTGTCATGAGTTTGGCCACTATGTTAGAGATTGCCCACAAAGGAAGAACAAAAAGAAGGGTAAGAAGCAGAAAGCAGCTTTAGCAAGTGCAGACGAGCTCTTTAGTAGAATGGAGAATGAGTTCACTCTCATAGCTTGTATGGCTAGCTCAACCTCACAGGTTGTTTGGTATATAGACAGTGGGGCATCATTTCATATGATAGGAGTTAGAGAGTACTTCTCCAGCTATAAGGAGGACATCAAAATATAGATTTCTATGGGGAACATGTCCAAACTCAATCCAGTTGGGAAAGGGACTATTCTATTTCAGAGGGAGAATGTCAAGCGTATTCCCATTCATGATGTGTTGCATGTGCCAGGCTTGGGTATGAATTTGATTTCCGCATCCATCCTTTAGGATAAAGGTTACAATGTACTCTTTAGAGGGGAAAATGTGTTAATCAAGCACAAAGATTGGAAATTGTTAGAAGATTAATCTTTATTTGGTAAAGGTTATTCTTTAATTGTAATTATTTATTAACTTGTAGGAATATTCCAAAGGAATCCCTACCAGTCTTTTGTCTTTTTTTCAGCTCACACATGTGTGAGGATGGCTTATTTTTAATTCTTTTATTAAGGAATATTTGTAACCACCTCCTTAAGAGGTGACACTTTGCACACACATAGATGAATGGTGGCATTCATTGAGTTGAGAGTTACATTCTAACTCCTTCTCACCTCTACTTATTGAGGTTCCTCTCATCTCATTCTTCAAGACTCATTCAAGCAAGCTAAGGCTGAAGCTCTCTCTCTTTGTATTATTCTTTAGGCATTTTGCCTCCATTCATAATATGGGGTTTTTTTCTTGTTTTTTCCCCTTATCAAATTCTTGTGTCTCTCTTGCTTTGGTGGTGTTTGGTTTTGCTTCTTCAATATATTTGGTAATATCTTTCCTTCAAACAATTGCTCATTTATTAGTTCTTTTCATTGCTCTTTTCTATTTCCTTTCATGGTATGAGAGCTTGGTATTACTAATATTTTGTGAGTTACATTGTTGAAGGTTTACAAGTTTTTTTTTTAGCACACCATTGGAGACATTCTCAAAGAGGAGAAGAAGAGCAAAGTGTCTAATCTTGGTTGTTTTTGTCTTCTAACCTATTTTTATTGTGCAGGAATTTCAGTTTTCTAGTTTCATACTTTAAATAATTTGTTTGCATTTAGTGCATTTTTTTTTAAGAAACACAAAAACCCAATAAGGGTTTATCTTATTTTTCAACTTTCAATTTAAAGTTTATTTATTTCTTCAGTTTATACAAATCTTAATATTAGATCTATAAAAAAAATCATTATAATTTGCATGCATGCTTATTTTTTTGTAAAATTTTAGAAACCCTCAAATAAAGGGTTATATTTCATTTTTTTTTAGATTTGTAATTTTTTTTTACAATATTAGGCTAAATCCGTAAATAAAATCACTATATTTTACATTTTAGAAAAAGGGTAATCTATTTTTTTGCAAATCTATAAAAAAAATTCTCCATATTTGCATGTTCACATTTCTTTTAAAAAAAACATTTTTTTTAGGCTCTAACTTGATTTTTAAAAATTTCAATCTCTGTTAAAAAAGAAAATATCATATCTGCAATCTTTCTAATTTTTTATTAAAATTTCAATCTATTTATTTTTCTAATCTTATTTAGGGCTTTATCCCTATGTCAAATCTTTTTCAAAAAATAAAATAAATATAATAAAAAAACTCTAATTTTTTTTTTTAAATATTAAAAATGCTATCAATAATAAAGAATTTGATATAGGGGCAATTTGCCCTGCGAGCCTCTTGCTGCTCATTCGTACGTGCTCCAGCTTTTCCCTCCATAGCTCAAACTCTGCATGCACACTATTTTAAAACCCTAAATCTTTTTGTTTGCCCTCCGCTTTGCTGAACCCATGGCCAAGCCTTCGACTCCGAGAAACCCCCTGTTGCCTCCTTCCATGCAACTCTTTGCATGTCCTTCAACCCGCCCTTCTCCAGCATGCCTAAATCATTATTGATTCCTTATTGATTTCTTTTTAAATAAAATCTAATTTAATCATCATTGCAGGTTCTGGTAAAGGTGTCATTTTATGCTTTTAATAAATATTTATTAAGTTTTTTAATAAAGGTTTTAAAGATTTAAATTATTATTTTTTTAATATTAAATTGAATTTTTTTTATTTTAATATTCGACATAATATTCATAATAATACTAATTAATTAATTTATTATTTATTTTTTAATCAAAGTTCTTGGTATCTTCAAATTAGTCATTTAATTTCTCTAATCAAAATTTTTCATTTTTTTAAAGAGGTTATTTCTAAAAATTAATCTTAGAAAGGAGTTTATTTTCTTTCACAACTTTAAATTTATTTAAAGAGGGTTATTTTTATTTTTTATTTTTCATTTTAAGCTTAATTAGTTATTTCCTTTCTCAAGTTATAAAGTATTTCTTTTAGCAAAGTTTTTTTTTGCATTTCAATATCTTTGCAATGTCTACTTTAATTTCAGAAATTAAATTAAATTCTTCTAACTATCATTCTTGGAAGACTCATATCTCTTTTATTTTTCATTTTAAACATCTTCTAGATGTAGCTACATATTCTAAATCTAAATTAGGTTCATCTGCATCCAAAGATGAAATCAAAAAATGGAATTTCAAAAATGAGGTAGCCCTTGGCCTCATAGGTATCTCCATGTCACCCAAACTCTATGTTCACATTGGGACATGCACAACTGCCTATGAAGTATGGGACAAACTCAAAACAATTTATGATAGTACAAATGAATCAAGAAAAATTCAAATTCAAGATCAACTTGAAGATTTGAGGTATTCTAATTTTAAATCTATGGATGATTTTTTATTGAAAATTGATGCTTTAAATAGTCAATTGGATGGTTTAGGAGTTAAATTAGATAATCTGTAATGACCCGTCTTAATAACCTAAGGAATGTTGCAATTGTGTATAAAAGTGGAATAATTTTTTTTTAAAGTAATAATATAAAGTTAATTAATTGCATACATTCATTAAGTTATGCGACGTTACACAACTTTGAGTTTCCATAGACGACTTTAGTATTTCGCATTACACAAATTAATTAATAACATAAAGATAAACATTGCATAACATTGAATTCCATTCAAGATAATATAAAGTACCAACTTGTTTCCTTACATTGCATTTGATAAAATATAAAATACTCATCCATCTGATGAGGTAGTCCAATAATAATTACAATTACATTTTACAATATTCACCTCATATACAATTGAGGGATGTTTTCAAATACAAAATTTACAATTTACAATGAAGTACACATAAGTTTCCAAGTGCGAGCTCTCCATCCATGAAGCTCTCGATGCCATGATCACAAAACTGGGGACCCAACGGAGTAAGGTGCACGTTCCACCCAACCATGTGGTACCCGTAGGTCCACCCCCAATGCTAGGAGATAGTGATATGGTTACCTAGACATAATCTACTAACCCTAGACACTAGTACATAAAAAACTAATGGTTACATTGCTTCAAGATTTTTTTGACAATTGAATGTACCACAAACACAAGGTTAACTGTTACTTTAGGTGGAGTATCATCACAATATTGCAAAGGTTACCCTGGTGTTTCTTCCTAGGTTCCGGCCACCAACCTTGGGTTACCCTGGTAACCTCTTACGAAACTCGACCCCATTGCAAGTTATTGCGGAATCGAATATCTCTTCAGGAAACAAGACACCGATTTTCCATTCCAGGCCACCTCATCTTATACTCAAGATTGAACTAGCTCAAGAGTCATAAGCGAGGCATAAACATCTTGTTAAGTGTTTTGATTTAACTATTGTGTTCTTTAGTTATCACTGACTTGCTAACTCCTTGCAAGTTACCCTGACACCAATTTGTGTGTCGGCCCTTACAAAAAACCACTCCCCTAAACATAACAAAGGAATCTAAGTTCACTATCTAGGGTAGACAAAGTGCACAAATTCAACATATAATACCAAATATACCACAATGTACATCACAATTCGTTCACAAAATCAAATGTACTACCCTAACTTATTCAATCACATGGATCCAAAGTCAAGTTTACTCCCTTAAAAAGATTGCAACTGGAAGACTTAAAATCACATAAAGATAAATTTCCCCCCCTTTTACCCAATAAAAGTTTAAATCAACTTAAAACAAATACACGTCTATCATTGGGATATATTAAATCTAGTCAAACAAATTAAAAGAGAGAAAATATCTATTTCTATTTTTTTTTAAAACAACAATTCTCAAAACATTGCAATAAAATTATATGCATTAAAAACATTATATATGCATAACTATCTAATGCAAATAGAATTCTTATTTTCTCATTTTCTAAAATTAACTTTCCACATTATGTGTACGATCTATATTTCTGCTGTCCTCTCTATTCCTGCACCATTATATATATATATATATATATATATATATATATATATTATACTCTCTATACATACATATATATATTTAATAAATATATATATATATATATATATATATATATATATATATATATATATATATATATATATATATATATATATTTAATAAATATATATATATTTAATAAATATATATATATACATATATATATATATATAATATATATATACACATATATATAAATATTTAAATATAATAGTGAAACCCTAAAATGAATTAAATAATCAAAATAAAGTAAATTTTGTTATTTCTAGTTAAACATAGAAAGAATGCCATTTATACAGTCGTGGACTGTGTACACAGTGTACACAGCTCGCGGCTGTGTCTATGCAGCCCTCCCCGTATGGGGAGGCATATGTGAGAAAACCGTCGCTGCCTGTGAGGGCAGCGCTGACTGCCTCCACAACCGTCGCCCCATATGGGGGCGACTGTGGGGTAGGCACGGCCCCTTAACATATATCGCCGAGGTTTAAAATTTCACATTTTATTTCATATAAAACAAATAAACTAAAACCTGTGAAATACAATTTCACAATACAGAAATTTAAAGCATTTTTTTTTTAAAAATACGCCTATACGGCGACAGATATGGAATAAATAAATTTTGACAATCCAATTTATATATGAAGCATATATATATAATATATGTACATATATATATATGTATATATATATGTATATATATATATATGTATATATATATGTATATATATATTTATATTTCACAGGATTTCACAATAAACTATACAAAAGTTTCATCAGGAAACAGGGAAATTATAAAAAAAATTCAATAGGGATTTCAAAAGAAGAATATGCACAATATTTCCATTCAAAACCTAAATAACCCAGAGGTTTAATTTTCTCTTTCAACAAATATTTTCCACAAAATTTCAAATACTTCCTACAGACAAGATTCTACAAAAGCTTTTTGAAATCTTCAAATTTTCACCTGACAAAATATAATCTCTTTTCACAGACATTCCCTTTCAAAACTAATAAATAATTAATAAAATAATTCACAAGAAGATTACATTTTCACATTGCTTGAGAAAACTAATTGAGAAGAACTTTACTGAAGCTTCCACAATTCTTTCCCCAAAATCAGACCCAAACAGCATCAAAATGCAACCAGAATCTTCCCATACAGAAGTATCTGATTATTTCCAAAATAACATAAAGAGATAATTTTCCAAAGCTTAGATATTTTCACGGTGAGATTAGATAACCCTCTGTGTTTTTCCGAATCCAAATTATCCTCAGTGAACAAATTTCCTCAGCAATAATCCAATAGATGCATTTGGCACTGTAATAGAAGTGCAAAATATCACAATAGCCATAGAGCGATGCTTACCATTTCAAAATTGCGTATCATTTAATTATTTTATTTAAATTTAAAATCCAATTTCCAAATTGCATGCATTTATTTTATTTAATTTAGAGATTTTACAATTTCCAATATCTGAACATTTATTTAATAACCAAAATACCATTTCCTAAATTGTATTTAATTTAATTATTAAATCCATTTCACCTGGAATTTTAAAGTAGTTTGAATTTAATTAATTGAATTTATTTAATTAAATAATTTAATCTTGCAATTAACCATTTATTGACAAACTAATTATTTAAATTAAATAACACAAAAACTAATTTCTTTAACATTTAAATTTAATTTAAATAATAGTAAATAAAACATAATAACTATTATTTAAATTGACATTTTTCCTTTCAAGCAATTAAACCAAACAAAAGAATACAAGACAACCTATGACTCAAACTAGAAACTGACAATGTACAGTGACTGGGTTATAGACTATACTAGGGTGAACCAAACTACTATCTCCTGATCAACATATCCATTGAGTCTTGACACGCTCAGACTTGAGTAACCAGGTGGAGTCGGTGTCATGTACCTGCAGTTCCTGCAACCAAGCAATAACATGCATATATATATATAAACCATTGTACAGGCACATCGTGTGGAGAAAATCACAGATATCATAGGGCACTCGCAAAAGAGTGATGCGATTCTATTCTCCACACCAATACACATCACATCAGACTGACGAAATTAAATAATAGTTAGTCCAACATAAACATGTGCATAACAATAATCAACTGAAATTAAACATCTACGCTATCTCAAAGCATATCAGAAATCAAATATCACAGTACAATGTATCATCATGTCATAGAGTAAATCCACTATCACTCGAAACCAGCGATCAAAATATCCAAAGAAAATATCATTGTCTTTAATAGTGTGAAAACATAACAGCAGAAAGCATAAGCATAAATGGTGGGGTACTACATCCTCCCCCCTAGGATCAGGCTTGCTCTTGAAAGCTTGTGAATAGATAGGGATAAAGTTCCCTCATGTGTGTCGCATTCTCCCAAGTAGCAAAAGCCTCATGGCTAGGATCCCATTAGACCCTCACCTGATCAACATCTCAACCCCTGAGACTGAGCATCTGGTGCTGTAGAATGGCCACGGGCTCCAAAACCAGTTGTTCGTCCTCTACCTGTAACACATTCCAATCAAGTACATGAGAAATTTCAGGATGATATGGTCTAAGAACTGATACATGAAAAACATCATGAATACGAGACAAACTGGGTGGTAAGGCGAGTCGATACACCACGGGACCAATTCTCTCTAAGATGTCGAATGGCCCAATGAAACAAGGCACAAGCTTAGAGCCTTTTTCATAACGGATAGGACTCTTTCGTGGTCGCACTCGAAGAAACACTCTATCACCAACAACAAACTGTTAGTCTATTCTATGTGCATCAGCATTTTTCTTTTGCCTATCCTGTGCTGCAATCAAATGCTCTCTAATACGGTCAACCTATTGCTCCATGTCACGAAGCATCTCAGGTCCAAGTAATACTCTATCCTCAAGTCGAACCCAACTAAGGGGAGTTTGACAAGGACAACTGTATAATGCCTGAAATGGTGGCAAACCTATGGAACTCTGATATCCATTATTGTAAGTGAATTCTACTAAGTACAAATAATCCTCCCAATGTGATTGTTGGTCCATTACATACATCCTAAGCATATCCTCTAATATTTGGTTAACTCTCTCAGTTTTCCCATCGGTTTGAGGATGATACGCTGAACTAAAGTTCAACTGTGTACCTAAAGCATGTTGTAATGAAGTCCATAGGGCTGAAGTAAATACAGGATCTCTATCCGATATAATCCTATGAGGAATCCCATGTAATCTAACTATGTCCTCCATGAATATCCTAGCTACAGATGAAGCATTGTATGATGAGCGTACAGGTGAAAAGTGAGCTACTTTAGTCAATCGGTCAACAGTTACCATAATGGCATCATGTCAATGTGATGACGTAGGTAACCCTACAATAAAGTCAACAGATATAATATCCCATTTCCATTCAGGAATGAGATGTGGCTATAATAATCCAGCAGGATGTTGATGCTCAGCTTTAACTCGCTGGCATTCAAGACATCTCGATACATAATCAGCAATATCACGTTTCATACCAGGCCAGCAATACAATTGCCAAAAATTGGCATGCATTTTCTTAACTCCTGGATGAGCTGAATACGGAGCTCGATGAGCTTCAGTCATGATTAATGTACGAAGACCCTCAAAATGTGGTACATAAATACGACCTAAATGCCGTAATATACCATCCGATTCTAAGACATACCCTACAAATCGACCTTCTAAAGGTCTACCAGATTCAATCTCTGACCTCACTTCTTGATATAGTCTATCAGTAGGAAGTGCAACTAATATTTGACCTCTCAAATCTACTTCAAGAGTAGTAACAGAGATCTCATGTCGACGACTACTAAGAGCATCAGCCACTACGTTCTCTTTTCCCTGAACATATCTCACTTCAAAATCGTACTCACACAGGAACTCCATCCACCGTCTCTGCCTAGCATTCAAGTTAGGTTGTGTAAAGATGTATTGTAGACTACGGTGATCAGTATGAAGTTCGAAATGATGACCTAATAAAAATGCCTCCATTGAACTAATGTATGCACTACCGCAGCTAGTTCTAGATCATGAGTAAGATAGTTTAATTCATGATCTTTGAGTTTATGAGACTCAAGCAATCACACACCCATCTTGCATCAAAACTGCTCCCAAACCCTCTAAGGATGCATCCGTGCATACTACAAAATCCTTAGTAGGATTAGGAACAATCAGTATAGGCCCATTAGTTAACTTTTCTTTAAGAGTCTGAAAAGCCAACTGACACTGCTCTGTCCAAACAAACTTCTTCCCTTTCCTTTGAAGAGAAGTAATAGGATGACCGATTCTAGAAAATCCCTCTACAAATTGCCTATAATAGCCAGCTAGACCCATAAAACTATGAACTTCACCTACATTAGTAGGCGCGGGCCAATCTACAATAGCTTGGATCTTTGAAGGATCCACAACAATACCTTTACCAGATATTACATGTCCAAGATATTTAATCTCAGTTTGAAATAAATCACACTTCTTCAGGTTCGCATATAATTGATTTTCCCTTAAACATTGCAATACCTCTCTCAAGTGTTCTTCATGTTCCTTCATGTTTCTCAAATAAACTAAAATATCATCAAGAAATACCAGGACAAAGCGATCAAGGTATGTATGAAAAACACCATTCATTAGACTCATGAATACTGATGGTGCATTCGTTAACCCAAACGGTACTACTGTGAATTCGTAGTGCCCATAACGAGTTCAAAAAGCAGTTTTATGAATGTCTGCTTCGGCTATATGCAATTGATGGTAGCCAGATTTCAAATCAACTTTAGAGAACACATTGGCTCCCTTAATTTGATGAAAAAGATCATCGATTCTTGGCAAAGGATAACGATTCTTAATTGTAACCTTGTTCAATTGACGATAGTCAATGCACAGCCTAAGAGATCCATCCTTCTTCTTTACGAAGATGACAGGTGCTCCCCAAGGGGAAACACTTGGATGAATGAAACCCTTTTCTAATAATTCCTCCAACTAAATACGAAGTTCCTCTAACTCCTGAGTCATCATTCTATATGGAGCTCTAGATATAGGCTCAGCTCCAGGAACTAGATCAACTCTAAAGTCAATATCCCTCTTCAGTGGCATTCCGGGTATGTCATTAGGAAACACGTCTATGAATTCCCTAAGAATAGGATGATCATCAAGAGATACCTCTCGACTCTCACCCTCTTCCAAATCAATAACTGTTGTTGCAAATAGTTGACATCCCTGACGAAGACATCTCTTTAATTACATAGCAGATATCATCCACAAAGAGATAGGTCTTTGAATACCTACGATTTCCACTTTTGCACCTAGATTGTTAATGCAACTAACTATCTTAATTCGATAGTCAATTACATCATGATAAGATGCTAACCAATCCATACCAAGTACTATATCATACAATCCTAAGGGTGTAACATATAAATCTACTAAGGTAGTTAACGTACCAATTTTAAGTTCACAATTATGTACTAAGTTTTCTACTGCTACTTTCACCCCTGAGGCGAATTCAACTTGCCACTTACCACCTTGCTTTACCGACACAAGACCACAACGATCTACGATGGTCGGTGAAATAAAGGAGTCTGTGGCTCCAAAATCAAAAAGAATGGAAACACTAACACCATGTAACTTACCTGAAGTCTCGACCACTGTGTTCTGGTGATCAGCTTGGCAGTCATTAACTGTAGCATATATTGTATATGATCATCCTGCATCACCCACTGTAGGCTCTGAAACTATAGGTCAAGGCCCAAAACTAGTAGGACCTCTCATCAGACACTGCCTAGCGATGTGTCCCTGCTGTCCACATGAATAACAACCTGTGCCTGCGCCTGTGCCTCTACTGAATCCTCTGCCACTTGAAGGTACATTAGATTGCTGGAAACTACCCCTACTGATGGTAGACTGAGCACTCTGCGCAGGCTGATCCTGCCTATTGCGCTTGTTGCGCCACCAGTTGTGACATTTTCCTGTTTGAGGACTATTACCTTGTTGCGGTTGTGGATTATTGTTCTTTTGAGGTGTTCGTTGTTGTTGTTGCTGCCCACCCTTTGTGGGTGTCTGTTGGCTCCTAGAGGAACCTCCTGTCTGTGCCTGTTCACCCCGTGGACTAAAACCTGCTGCAGGAGCACTGCCAATCTGCACTCCTGTGTGACCACCTAACACCATAACAAGGTTCTCCTCCACTATGTGAGCCTTCTCCATCGCAACTTCCATAGTCTTTGGCTCAAAGAATCAGACACCACCACTGATGCGGGTGTTTAAACCCCTGATGAAGTGCTGTACTAGCATAGGCTCATCATCGCCAATACCAGCATACTGCTTGAGTTCATAGAATCTATGTTCATATTGCTCAACAAAAAGAGCTAACTGACGTAGATCATGGAACTCGTCAGCCTGTCGCTACCTCCAGTGTTCCGATAGGAACTGTGCTCTAAACCTCTCGAGAAACATCTCCCAAGACACTGAGCCTATATCTAACTGGAGCTTCTGCTCCTCCAGGCACCACCAAGTAGAGGCGAATCCTCTCAAGTGCATAATAGTGCATCTCGTACGGGTATTGCTACTGTATGGGTGCATGGCGAAGCATCTACCCAAATCTAGTAGCTAGGTCTCTGCCTCTAAGCCACCTCCTGTACCATCAAAGGTAGGAGGACATGCCCTCAGTAAATCCCTCATGTGTCCAACAATAATAGCATCCTAGTGTGCTGTGTCATCTACTCTCCTAGGAGATCTATCTCTCTCTTTGACAACCTCCTGCTCATCTTCCTATCTAGGTCCAAGATGAGCTAGGACCTCCTCTAATAAGGGACATATCTGAAAACCCTCTACTCTTGACTGTTTGGGATTCTGTCCCTCATTCCTCTGATCCAACTGTTCTGCCTGATCACTATGATGAGGACTCAAAGGGGGAGTAACCTAAGGGATTGGCCCTAGGCCTCCACCTCGACCTCTACCACGAACTCTTCCTCCTCACCTAGGAATGTTCCTACACATAACAATAATGAGTCTTAGATACTATTCAACCAAGGCTAACAGTTTGCAACACTACGTACTAGGTCAACCTAATGGGCTCGCGATTACCCAGAGCGTCCAGTGTTTGTAACCTGGCTCTGATACCAATCTGTAATGCCCCGTCTTAATAACCTAAGGAATGTTGCAATTGTGTATAAAAGTGGAATAATTTTTTTTTAAAGTAATAATATTAAGTTAATTAGTTGCATACATTCATTAAGTTACACGACGTTACACTACTTTGAGTTTCCATAGACGACTTTAGTATTTCGCATTGCACAAATTAATTAATAACATAAAGATAAACATTGCATAACATTGAATTCCATTCAAGATAATATAAAGTACCAACTTGTTTCCTTACATTTCATTTGATAAAATATACAATACTCATCCATCTGATGAGGTAGTTCAATAATAATTACAATTACATTTTACAATATTCACCTCATATACAATTGAGGGATGTTTTCAAATACAAGATTTACAATTTACAATGAAGTACACATAAGTTTCCAAGTGCGAGCTCTCCATCCATGAAGCTCTCGATGCCATGATCACAAAACTGGGGACCCAACGGAGTAAGGTGCACGTTCCACCCAACCATGTGGTACCCGTAGGTCCACCCCCCGTGCTAGGAGATAGTAATAAGGTTACCTAGACCTAATCTACTAACCCTAGACACTAGTACATAACAAACTATTGGTTACATTGCTTCCAAAATTTGACAATTGATTATATCACAAACACAAGGTTAACTGTTACTTTAGGTGGAGTGTCATCACAACGTTGCAAAAGTTACCCTGGTGTTTCTTCCTGGAACGGCCCCAACCTTGGGTTACCCTGGTAACCTCCTACGAAACCCGACCCCATTGCAAGTTATTATGGAATCGAATGTCTCTTAAGGAAACAAGACACCAATTTTCCATTCCAAGCCTTCTCATCTTATACTCAAGACTGAACTAGCTCAAGAGTCATAAGCAAGGCATAAACATCTTGTTAAGTGTTTTAATCTAAGTATTGTGTTCTTTAGTTATCACTGACTTACCAACTCCTTGCAAGTTACCCTGACACCACTTTGTGTGTCGGCCCTTACAAAAAGCCACTCCCCTAAACATAACAAAGGAATCTAAGTTCACTATCTAGGGTAGACAAAGTGCACAAATTCAACATATAATACCAAATATACCACAATGTACATCACAATTTGTTCACAAAATCAAGTGCACTACCCTAACTTATTCAATCACATGGATCCAAAGTCAAGTTTACTCCCTTAAAAAGATTGCAACTGGAAGACTTAAAATCACATAAAGATAAATTTCCCCCCCTTTTACCCAATAAAAGTTTAAATCAACTTAAAACAAATACACGTCTATCATTGGGATATATTAAATCCAGTCAAACAAATTAAAAGAGAGAAAATATCTATTTCTATTTTTTTAAACAACAATTCTCAAAACATTTAATAATTATGCTCATTAAAAATATTATATGCATAACTATCTAAATACAAATAAATTCTTATTTCTCATTTTTCAAAAATTAACTTTTCCACATTAATATTTTAATCTAATATTCTCAACATTAAATATATATTCATAATACATATATATATATATATATATATATATATAAATATATATATTTACATATATACATACATATATACATTTATATATATAATATATATATATATACATATATATACATACATATATATATACACATATATATATAAATATTTAAATATAACAGTGAAACCCTAAAACAAATTAAATAATCGAAATAAAGTAATTTTTTTTATTTCTGGTTAAACACAGAAAGAATGCCATTTATATAGTCAGGGACTGTGTATATATATATACATACATATATATATACACATATATATATAAATATTTAAATATAACAGTGAAAGCCTAAAACAAATTAAATAATCAAAATAAAGTAAATTTTGTTATTTCTGGTTAAACACAGAAAGAATGCCATTTATATAGTCATGGACTGTGTACACAGTGTACACAGCCCGTGATTGTGTCTATGCAGCCCTCCTCGTATGGGGAGGCGGCTGTGAGACAGCTGTCGCTGCCTGTGAGGGCAGCGCCGGCTGCCTCCAGAGCCGTCGCCCCATATGGGGGTGGCTGTGGGGTAGCCATGGCCCCTTAACATATATCACCAAGGTTTAAAATTTCACATTTTATTTCATATAAAACAAATAAACTAAAACCTGCGAAATACAATTTCGCAATATTGAAATTTAATCCATTTAAAAAAAAAAAATACGGTTGTACAGCGACGGATATGGAATAAATAAATTTTGACAATCCAATTTATATATGAAGCATATATATATATAAAATATATGTACATATATATATATATGTATATATATATTTATATTTCACAGGATTTCACAATAAACTATACAAAAGTTTCATCAGGAAACTTAAAATTTTCTTTGGGTTTTTCATACAGGAAATAGGGAAATTATAAAAAAAATTCAATAGGGATTTCAAAAGAAGAATACGCACAATATTTCCATTCAAAACCTAAATAATCCAGAGGTTTAATTTTCTCTTTCAACAAATATTTTCCACAAAATTTCAAATACTTCCTATAGACAAGATTCTACAGAAGCTTTATGAAATCTTCAAATTTTCACCCAACAAAATATAATCTCTTTTCATAGACATTCCCTTTCAAAACTAATAAATAATTAATAAAATAATTCACAAGAAGATTACCTGCTTTCCTGTGCTTCAAAAAACTGATTGGGAAGAACTTTGCCTGAAGCTTTCACAATTCTTTCCCAAAAAA
>VDFB02385444.1:0-25113 GCA_007258455.2 Sequoia sempervirens | reverse complement strand
GCAGTGGAGACAACCAACCAAGTATGATGACTATATGGCTTTAGTTAGTCAGTTGGTAGATAGTGAGCCTTCTAGCTATCAGGAGGCCGCACAATAGTAGGTGTGGTAAGATGTGATGGTTGAGGAATATACCTCAATAGTGCAGAATGATGTGTGGGAGGTAGTGCCTAGACCAACAGATAGGTTAGTGGTTGGATCATGTTGGATCTATAAGATCAAGCATGGTGCAGATGGTACCATCGAGAAATATAAGGCAAGGTTTGTGGCCAAGGGTTTCTCTCAGAAGGAGGGAATTGAATATGAGGAGACATTTGCTCCAGTGGCCAGGTATACTTCTATACGAGCTGTAATCTCACTTGCAGCACAGATGGGATGGCAGATCCATCAAATGGATGTCAAGACAACATTTCTTAATGGTGAATTGAAAGAGGAGGTATACATAGAACAACTAGAGGGCTTTGTGGCACGCAACAATACAACCCACGTGTGCAGATTGAAGAGAGCTTTGTACGAACTCAAGAAGGCTCCTAGAGCATGACTAGTATGAGCGCATTGATAGATACTTGTAGGAAATGGGATTTGTGAAGAGTGAAGTGGATGCTAACCTCTACTACTTGGTGGTTGGAGGTGAGATTCTCATTCTTGTTCTATATGTGGACGACTTGTTTTTAACATGTTCATTGGGGCTCATAGAGGAGTGCAAGAGGGACCTTGCAATAAAGTTTGAGATGAAGGATTTGGGGCTTATGCACTACTTTCTAGGCATGGAGGTATGGTAGATAGATGGAGAGATTTTCCTTAGACAAGGGAAATACTATATCAAAATATTGAGAAGGTTCGAGATGGAGGATTGCAGAGCCATGTCTACTCCTATGATCATGAATTGGAAGAAGGTAGACACATCTAGGGAGAAGGATGTAGACCCCACCTTATACAGGCAGTTGATTAGGTCTCTCATGTATTTGGTCAACACCTAGCCAAATATATCCTTTGCAGTAAACTCTCTTAGTCAGTTCATGGTGGAGGCGAAGAGAGTGCATTGGATAGCGGCAAAGCATGTGTTGTAGTATTTGAATGGTACAATCGAGTATGGGATCAAATATGCTCATGCTGATGGTATCAGGTTGATAGGCTATACTGACGCAGATTGGGTAGGAAGTACAATAGATAGGAAAAGCACTTTAGGGTGTTGCTTTAGCTTGGGATCAGGATTTGTCTCTTGGTACAGTAGGAAGTAGAAGTCTGTGGCTCTGAGTTTTGTAGAGGAAGAATACATAGCAGCTAGCATGGCTACGTGTGAGGCATTATGGCTTCAAAAGTTGCTAGTAGCCTTGTTAGGTCAGAGGGTTGATACTACGGTGATACACTATGATAATCAGAGTTGTATCAGATTGTCTAAGAATCCAGTTTTTCATGATAGGTCTAAGCATATAGACATCAGGTATCACTTCAAGAGGGATTGTGTACAATGGGGGATTGTCCAACTACAGTATATACCTATAGAGCAGCAGGTAGCAGACATACTGACTAAGGCATTGGGGAAGGAAAAAATAATCTTCTTCAGAGATAAGTTAGGTGTCATGCAGAATAGCTTCCTCGTTAAGAGGGAGTGTTAGTTTGTTAGCTTGGACAACTGTTTGTCCATTTGCTAGATATAAGTAACTAATTGTTTCTCTCATCAATTTGTTGAGATGAAGACAATTATTTATTTATTTAGATGGCTCTTTTAGGGACACCTATAAAACTAATTAGTTAAGGTTTGTTTAGGTGTTATTAATCTCAGCCGTTGATTGAGAATAAATCTCGGCTATTGGTTTTCTAATGAGAGTAGTAGAAAAGGAGGTCATTGGGAATTTGGAGAAAACAAGTTTGAGAAGCATTTGCAGTGTTAGAAAATAAGTCTTGCAGTGATAGCAAGGGTGTAGTGATAGCGTTGGGGATAGCAGTTGTAGGATCTCGGCAGGAGAAATTGGGAGATTGTTAGGGCTCTGCTAGTAAGAGGCAAGCATTTTTATGTATCTCTTATTTTGTTAAAGTTTAATATAAGTTCCTCATCTATAGTAGTGGTTTTCCCTTTGGGGTTTTTCCACGGATAATTTGTCCAAAAATATTGTGTTTATTATTGTGCATGTTTTCTTCTCTATTCCTATGAGTTTATTGGTGAAGTTGCAGTTGTGTTATTTTTCAATATTTGCTATGAATTAATTTTCTAGAGTCAAATAGTCTATATTAGATAGGAGATTGATAATTAGTAACTGCAATAGAATTTTCACAGTAGTAAGATATGCAAACCCATGCCAAAAAAAATCCATCCAACCAAATAAATAAAGGGAGAGTTGTGCATGCACAACTATAAACAGATAAGAAGATTGAGGAAAAGAAAGGAAGGAAAAGAAAAGGAATAATCTCCTGGTAAATTTTCCTACAAAATTTTGCCTTCTAAATGGCCTTTGTTCTACCCACCATTAATTTTCTAACCTTTACAATGGTTTGAACCCTATTGCAGCTGCCGCCCATCACTCTTGCACTGCAAGTACTCTTGAGCAGTAATCCAGGGGCACTGATCATTTCAAACAAATTACAAATCACTAAATGTTTCAGAATTTTTGTTAAAAATTTCAATGAAAACAATATATTTTTGTTCGTATCAACCGCTTTTATTCTACCAATTAAGGTCTTAATTGGGGCCGAGCTTAACCAACACACTCTAAGCACTGATAGATTAAGTGGCTTTTCCCATTCCCTAACATTTATGTACCCTATCAAATCCACATTTCTGCTTTTTAAGAGATTACTTTTCGTAAACTTTTTTCCTTCGTTTTCATGTTTAAAGATTATTTTACTCAACATTCCATGTGGGAATAAATATGGTGGAATTTGATCTTACAAATACTTCGTTGAAGTAATGATATATCATAACATATTAAAGTAGAAATTGCTTATTCATAGGCGAATAAATAGGTGTTAAGTCAGTTTTTAAAAATAATATAAAATTTTAAATAATTATTTAAAAAATTCGTTTAATAATAAATATATCAAAAAAATGATGAAAAAGGTTATACAATTAATTTTTTTTTAATAATAAATATAATTTAAATGTATATGAAGAAAGATGAATTTTTTTTTATAAATAACAAAAAATATATATAATAAATTATTTTTGAATTATATTATATTTTTAATTTCTTTAAATATATATTTTTATGTTTGAATGTTTTTAATGTCTTTTATGATA
Source organism: Sequoia sempervirens (assembly GCA_007258455.2). Lineage (NCBI taxonomy): Eukaryota > Viridiplantae > Streptophyta > Pinopsida > Cupressales > Cupressaceae > Sequoia > Sequoia sempervirens. The sequence goes on along the minus strand of VDFB02385444.1, from coordinate 21,878 downwards.
ATATATTTATATAATATTATTATCCAAATAATATAAATATATTAATTAAAATTGTTAATACAACAATATACATTATTTTTCATATAGTATTTCATACTTATTTTTGTTTACTTAAGATTTATCTTTTTACTTTACAACTATACAAATTTTTAATTTTACTTTATTTAGTCAAGAGTTATTTTTATTTATAATTTTTTTTTTTAAATTTGAAATAATTCTTATATGAATAAAATAAAATAACAATCAATATTGGCAAGTACTTTTAACTGATTAGTATGAAATATAATTTTTAACATATTACAATAAAAACTAATTCCAATAACACTTATTAAAATGATTTGTGAAAAAATAATTTTTAAATAAAAATATAACAATAACATAAAAATATAAAATATTTCAAAATATTAAACTCATAAATCTTCTTTTAGAATTATTTCATTTTTTCTTTGATATCCATGACTTAACTTCCAAGGTTCATTACAAAAGAAAAGTTTATTTTTTCTCAAATTATTTCTACTATATGCATTCATCTTCTTTGTAATAATTGGAGGTGTGGTCCTCTAGTGGATGCATGATGTCTCTTCTTATGTGATTCTTCCTTTGAGTTGTTCAAATATGGTGATTTGAAAATTTATATGTCAGTATTTTTCCACTTTTTGTTTTTATCTAGTAGTTTGGGAAAGAAAATTCTATATATTTTTTAAATGACAAAGTTGTCTTTCAAATATTTTGATAGATTCTAGTAATTTACAAACCTTAAAGTAATTTCTTCTACTAATGATCTCAATATATATATATATATATATATATATATATATATATATATATATATATATATATATATATAGACTGCAGAATCGGGTAGCACGACCTTATAAACAGTGCGCTGTAAACTTTTTAACGTGACCGGCGGTGCTGGTGCGACACGCCCTCCGGTACCACGGGACGGGGGGATACTAATGATCTCAATATAATTCCTTGAAGTGTAGAAAGATAATCTGTCTTTGAATCCCTCTAAGTATAGTTTCATATATATTTTCTTCTACTAATGATCTCAATATAATTCCTTGAAGTGTAGAAAGATAATCTGTCTTTGAATCCCTCTGCGTATAGTTTCATATATATTGAAGCTTGCAACATGATATGGTGACTCCATGATTTATAGGATGGCACGATCACAACTTTGATATCATTGCAATAACCCTACTAATTGTTTATGTAAAAAAATAGATTTAAATATTTTAATTATAACTTTTAAAAACTCATATTTCTTTACAACTTATACATCAAAATTCATAATCCAAATGAATAATTATGTTAATAAAGAAAGATAAAATTTATAAATTTTCATACTATTTCCATAAATTATAAGATTACATCAAAATACTTTGTCATAATAATAACAACAATAGTTACAATAATAACAAAAAAAAATTGTAACTAAATTATTGAAATACACAATAACTACAAATTATACAACTGTGTATTATATGTATATATTATATAAATTATATAATATATTTTAATAATATATTGAATATTTAATAATAATATATTTATAATTAAATTTTTTTAATTGTAAATTTTTTCATCATCTTTCCTTATGTATATTTATTATTAAACCATATTATTAAATTTAAAATTTTATATTATTTAAACACCTTTATAGAGGGCATCTCTATTTAAACATGCTAACACCTAATTAATCTCATGTACATTTCTGCTTTAAAATGATGTGCAATACCATTACTTAGGAGTATTTATAAGATAAGATTTCACCAAATTTATTATTAGTTCTACCCATAGAATACTAAAGCATTCATTCAATTCAATTTTTTTGAGTGATAGTGAGAATCCAACCAATAAACATGTAGAATTAAAAACTTTACCAACAATTTTATATAGTCTATTTTAAATTTCTATTTCTAAAATTGTTAAAATATTCTTTATCTTTCTTAAAATTAGGATTTTTTTTTTGTTCTAAATTATGTGCAATGTAATGCATTTAATTCATGAATCAAATTTCAAACCTATTAATGACTTGAATGACATGATCACTATTACATACATCATCATATAATTACATTGTTGACTTACAAGTATTATTTTACATATTTTATTTAATAATTGGTAAGATTTTCAAACTTATTAAATAAATGTGGTACACTCAATGCATATTTTATATTTTTTTATCAAGTGCGTATTAAATATCATAATAAAATTACATAATATAATTTAGCAAGGAAAAAATTACATAAATATCACATTATCAAAAGGATAAAAATAAATATATATATATATATATATATAATTATTATAATAATATATTTGTATAATTGCATATTTTTTATTTTTGGAACATTAATTAACTATAATAATAATATTATACAACAACAAACAATTATATTACACCCCTACTTCTATTAACTAAATATTTAAAACAACAAAACACACCCATATGGATTTTATTTTTTATTTATGCAACATTAATCAACTATAATAATAACATTATATAACAAAAAACAATCACACACCGGCTGCTTCTATTAACTAAATGTTTAAAACAACAAGTACACATCACAAGATTTTTTATTTTTATTTTTCAATATTAATAAACTATAATAATGACATTATAAAACAACAAAAAATCACATTAAACCCCTAGCTATTTGTATTAACTAGATGTTTAAAACAACCAAGCACACCCCACAATGGGCAGAACCTGACAAAAATGCGTCTCTTGTTACCTGTAGATTTATTCTCCTATGATTGAGCACACTTTCTACTTTAATATGTTTGATATATTATTACTTCAGTGGAGTATTTATAAGATAAAATTACACCATATTTATTACCGCATGGTATTGGGAGTTAAAAAAACTTTAAATGTGAAAATGGAGGAACAAAGTTTAATGGAATCTGTGAAAAGCGAAAACATGGATTTGATAGGTACGAAAATTTTAGGTGAATGGGCTAGGCCACCTAAGCTGTTAGGGCTTAGAGTGTGCCAATTAAGCCGACCCCTTAATTGGGGATATGAATCAACCCTATTTTTTATTCGACCATGAAACAGTTGCATGCTAATTTATTAACTAAAATATCATGCAACCGTTTCATTCAACTACTCTTAGAGTGCATGCAACCATTTTATTCAAGTGGCTAAATTCAAAATTGTGATTTTAATAACTCCTGTAGCTAATGTAAATGTTAACATAGATTTAGATTCCATAGTAGATCGTCATTATAAGCAATTACCACTCAATAATTCCTATAGTATCAATGCAGAGCCAAGAAAGACTATGATTAGTTGAGCACAAGCATTGGAATGAATATCAATTAACAAAAATAGCATAACTTGTTGATATGGGTATGTTGGAGAAGATATAAGGTTGATAGTAGTAAACCATAATAATAATAAGTAATGAATCCACTGCTTTACTTTTTGAATCATGAAAGAATACTATTAGTAAAGTGATACCAAAGGGCACAATTAGAAATCATATTCAAAGTTTTATAAACAACAAGTGAAAACCAATGAATATGGTATCATTAGAGTCTTACCCATGTAGACAAGTAGTTGACAAGTGAATCCCACAGCTTTGAAAACATCATTGAAAAAATTTATAGCATCTTCCTTTGTCAAATTGCTTACACTGCTTCCAAACCATACAAGGTAGAGTTGTTGTTCAGGATAACAAATTTTCACCTGGTGCAAACCCTTGATAAAATATGCATGTACCAATTCTACGACACTAGGTTCCAGTCCTTCCACAAGCTCTGCCAGGTTTCTTCTAGCCTCATTCAGCACACTTTCGGAGATATCAATTCCAACATACCTGCATCTGTATTGATCACAAAATCAAGAAAAAAAATCAAACCAAAAAATGCAGAATAATGTGTATTAGTTGACCCCAGAAGTGCAACAACAATCTGCACTAATTGACCCATTTCCAAAAGAGTAGAGACGTGCTTTATTTTCCCAAATAATGGTAAAAATAATAAGGATCATTTGGACTCCCACCCAACAGAAAATCTAGAAACAAAAACTTTTGTTTGGATACAAAAATACTAAAACGATAGATTTTGTTTGTAGAGAGGAATTGGGAGGAGTACCAGAGGGCTTTGGATGATGAATCTAAGGAAGGATTTGGGAATCTGGCATCCACAAATGATGAAAAATAGCATGGAATTGCATCTGGTAATGGTGGGTTGTGCATGCATGGACTCGAAAGGGTTTACAGTGAAGCAATTTATGGGCATGATAATGTAATGCATGAATAAATGCTGTGCAAAAACTTCTGCCAGGTAAATATTCCTGAATGCCTTAATGTACTAACAAATTTATTTAATATCATCTTAACGTACTAATGAATTTCTTTAATATCATGTGTTACACTATTAGCACAACAACCCACCACCGCCAGCACAACACACATTCATGCACTCATCAATTTTTTTAAAAAGGAAAAAGTGTTAACAAAGATTTGGCTTCCACTGTAGTTCACTTCTTGGTGAAATTATTGATTAAACTTTGTTAGCATATACAATGTTCTACTTTCCTAATTTACTTAATCAAACATGAATAGTATACGTGCTACAATCAATAGCCAAATAGATAAATCATGGTTCTTAAACATGAAAAATATGTCCATGAGCCCCAAGTACACAATGCTTCCATATTTTACTAATTTTCTAAGACTATGATTATTAATATACTTACTACAAGATGATCAAATATGGTTAAGCAAGTGAACATTACAAATACAAATGAGTAATTGAGTGGCAAATCTCATACAATTTAGATTTAATTCTTCAATATTTGGAAAAAATTATTTTGTGCTTCCCTATTGCATGTTTATCAATGGCATGTTCTATGTCATGCAGTGCGCTTATCTTTCTGAAGTGTAGGACAAAGATCTATATTGCTACTATTAGACTTGGTTCTTCAATAACAATCTGCAAGTCCAGATTCTTGTATCATGCTCCCACTTTGTTTGCAATGAAATTTAATTATTCAAATGTGTGTGACAATTATGAATTGGAAGAGCTGTGAACAATAAAGGAGAACACCAGTTCAAGAATCTGATTTTACAAAGAAACAAATGGGCATATTATATGACATGCTATTCAATTCATAAACATGAAACTATCTTTTTCTCTAAAGAACGTTACTTTTGCAATCAGAAATATGCATAATTGTAATCATGGGATATGGAATTTATTTATTAAATATTTTGCACAATTTATGTTGTTTTACTATTTTTCTATTTTTCTTAAATGACTACTAATAATAGACCTACTATATTAATGACACACTTGTTATTGTAGTTCCAAGTAGTGCATTGGCAAATGTTATGCAATTTGCATTCAATGATTAAATGTTTTCCAAAATATATAGTATCCTATTCTCTTGAATTAGTTAAACAAAAATGTATGATAGGGCTTGCACAAGACAATTAAATTTGATTAGGCAAGCAAATATTAGAATTACAAATAAAAAAATTAAGAATTAAATGCATAGTGCATGTCAACCCACAAAATTTGCAAAAATATATAATGTCGTATTCTCCCAATTTACTTAAACAAAATTGAATAGTAGACATAATAGCATTTAATGCAATAGCTATACATTGATAGACAAGTGTGCCATATCCAACACATATGATACAATTGCAAAGTTGACCTACTCCAACATGTAGTGAACATATAGTTAATTCATGAAATGTTAGGCATGCTTGAAAATAATGGCTTCTCTCATTTTCTATTAGTTTCAACAGGTCCATTTTTCATTTTCCTTTAACCAAATTATGAAGATAGGGTGAAATTATATACTGTGGAAAATATTTAACCAGGGGATGCATATTGTGCAAATTTTTGTGGCATTCTGCTAAGTACTGAAATAGAGAATGCATGTTTAATGCACTAAATGCAAATTCATGATAAATAGCTAGCACAAATAGAAGAAGACTATGCATAATTAATTCATGGAATTTGACACGTGTTTTTTTTTCTTATTGTTTGTTCAAAAGCTTTTGTGTTTTGAGCTATGAATTGTTGTTTTGACGTTTGTTGCTTTGTATAATGCTTGAACAAGGAAAGAGCTCTACAAATGATGTGCATCTGCTGAGTAGCTTGTCCATTTAGCACAAATTAAAAGCAACAGTTACCTGATATTTCATGAATAAACTTTGTATTTAATGCTTGTGTACTCATCACTTCTTAAACACTGCTCACATAAATTGCATTGAGTGCATTAAACATTTATTCACTAGTTCATGATTAAATATTTCCCGCAACATATAGTGTATGCTTAGTTTTCTAATTTATGTAAACAAAAATGAATAATATATATTCCAACTAATACAATAAGCAACTATTTCAAAAGAAAATTCAACAAATGTAAATGTAACCCTGGGCCTTGTGACAAAAACTAACAATTTCAATTGTGAACCATGAACCACATAGACAATGATAAAATTTGCAAGAAAAATGGACCACCATCATAAATTTTTACAAATATTTAGATATCAAATAAAATTTTTCCATGCTTTTTTGATAGGCTACTGGCCATCCAGGCAGTAAAAAAATAATTAATGCATTGAACATGTCCACGGTCAACTAGACTCTACTCAAAGCATATGTCATATACTTTTCCCATTTTCCTTGTTGGCTTTTAGAACAATAAGCAATATTATTGGTTATCAAGTATCACAAACACATAGACAAACCAAATAAAGTTCCCCTATTTTCCTATTTTACTTAAAGGAAAATGAAAAATCGACCTAGTCAAACCAATAGAAAAAGAGATAAACCGTAATTTCCTAGCACTAAAAATATGCACTTAAATCTCGACTATAGGAAAAAGAAAAAAATATTTTAAACAAAAAAATATCATTGGCCAAGCGGCTAATTCAAAAGCAAATGCATCACTTGCAATAGTTTTTTTTTTTTTTCTATTGGTTGGAGCATGTCTACTATTCATTTTTGTTAAAGTAAATTATGAAAATAGGAGAACATTATATATTTTGCAATTATTTAATCACTGAATGCAAACATGTTTAATGCATTAAACAGTATGATTGGTGATTCAAAACAAGTGCAAAATCTTGTGTGTTTTTAGCTCTACATTGCCCTGTTGCATGTTTTATAAGTCTGTTAGGCTCTACAATTGTGCAAAGGCAACATAGTTTTATTTGAATGACTTTCAAAAATAGCATAGTTTTTGTGGCTAAATCAATAAGCATTAAAACTAAATACATTGGTCAACGTGATTTAAACTGTGTAAGAATTTGATGCATTGACTATGTATTCAGTGCTCCAAAGGCTATCAACCTATTAGCAAATTTTGCAAAAGTTATATTTAAAACCTCGATGTTCACGAAAAAATATTTATTTGGTCTATCTTTTTGAAAATTTTATCAATTGCTTCTATGTTTAATGCTTACGAACAACACATAATGCATTTAACATGTATTTTTTGCATCAATAATAATGCCTTCCTATTCTATCAATTTACTTTAACAAAAATGAATAAAAGGCACACTCAAAGCAATAGAAAAAGAGATAAATTCCTTGTCTTTTAGTTGCAAATGAAACCATTGCAATATGACATTCAATTTTTCTATTTTGTGGTTGGTTGTTGCGTTATTAAATTGTTCACATTTTTCCTAAAGCAATCTTTCCTTTGCAAATGTTCTTTGTCTTGTAAACAATAGAACATTTCTCTCCGCTTCAACATTATTTACAAAATTTGTAGATCATATTCTTGTGCATTAATCAAAGGAAAAAATTGTCTCCACTCTATAATTTCATGTGTTCACATGTAATACTTTTTCCATTCTCATTATTTACGCACTTAGTCAGGCAAGACATGGAGAAGCATTTTTGTATACACCTGTTCACTATTAACAGATTACAAGGTATTGAGATTGATACATACCACTAGACCGAGTTTATTGTTTTGTTCATACTTTTCAATATTGTAAACATATTAGAATTTCAGTCATTTATAGTTTGCACAAAGAAGAGTAGCACATGTACTTTACGCAATAGAAAAAGAAATCAATGATAGAATTCACACATGAAAGATTCAGTTCATAGTTGATTAGGTTTTCTTTGATTCTCCAAATTCCATAAACAAGATTTTTCCAATCAATTGTTAAAACCTAGAAAGAATTTGTTATCGATTATTAAATACATTGTTCACTCTTATAATACAATTCTTATTAATTATAGTATTCATTAAGCATTAATTGCTTTATGTTTATGGGTTGCATATAACATTTCATTGAGTATGCTCATTTGTCTCATTTTTCCCTCTAATAGGACCCGTTGGTTACAATTTGAGCTTGGGACAAAAATCTACATTGTTGTAATTACAGTTGATTGTTAAACAAGGAAATATAAGGTCAACATCTTATAACACTCTTGCTTCTTTGTTTATAGTGCAAAAGTTAATGTTTATACAAAAGAAAAACTTTCTTACCCTCCACTTACATGCATACTACATAAGGTTCAACATATATGCATATTAAGACTTACTAGCATTTCCAACAGGGTGATCCCACAATAGTGGTTTACAATTTTTGGCCAAACTAGACACTGAAATTATTATTTTTAACTAAATCTTCACATTTAGGCACTTATAGCGGCTAAACCGTGAGGAATTTGAAGATGATGCAAAATAGAGTCTCATCACATTTTTTCTGTAGATTCTAAAAAAAAATTTGGAATCAGATTGCACTTCTTTAAATTCCATCTCCCATGAAAATTGGTTTTTTTCAGAAAACAACATTTTTTTAAAATGACACACACCGTATAATGCATAAATTTTTTTCCATGAAGGATAAAATTCTAATTTTTTTGAATTTAGATTTGTAACTCTAACATCTAGTGCTTCCACTTGGTTAGATATTTTTTTATTGAATATTTTTTCTTTAATCAAGTTTCAAATTCAAACTAATTACAATTTAGACATAGTGTGACCATATAACGCGTAACTTTTATTTTATGTATCAATTTTTTCTTTTGTTGGATCAAGGACTCCAATATCTGGTGCACTCATATTTTTCAAAATTTTTTTTTGATAATCTTCTATTTTTCCACATGTGCAGAACAAAGAGCTTCATTTTTTATGAAAACCCTCTATTTAATAAAACTTAAAAAACAAATAGATAATAAAACCAAAACATATTAAAATTATATTCGTTGGATAGATCATTTTGAGGGCTACCTAATACCAGTTGGGTTTATGAAGTCTCCTCCATTTTCATTCTCAAATCGAGCTTCGAAGTGCAAAATTCTAGACATTTTTGGTGCCTGGGAGGGAGAAGGTGAAAAAAGGGTGGTTCGGTCAAACCCAAAAAATATGTTCGGTCGAACCCAAAAAATATGTTCGGTCGAACATGGGTTCAGTCAAACCCAGGTTCAACTGAACCATTTTAAAATATAATTAAAAAATGTATTTTGGGGGAGGGGGGGTTCGATCGAACCTACAAAATGTGTTCGGTTGAACCCCCTAACATGAATCAATTTTTTTTTCTTCCGTTTTTTAATAGTTTTATTCTATAATATATAATATTAATATAAATCTCAGAAATTATATACTTTTTATATTATAATATAAAATATAATTATTATTATAATTGTGGACATCAAATCTGCAAATGGTTAACAATCTTAACATAATATCATCATGTTAGTCCTTTGAAAAACATTAGATTTAATATCCCTATGAAATACTTGACTATGATAAAATATGCAAACTAGATAAAACAAACATAATCAAATGTAAGCATATAAAAACATAATCAAAACTTTATTTCATAGTGGATTGGTGCTATTGTTGAAAATAGCCCTTTCCCAATCCTTGATAAATAAGCGAGATGATGAAATTCCTTGATGGTGATGGAGTAAGATGGAAAAATCAGTTCTCAAGGAGAGTGACTTTGCAAGAGATTGTGTAGATTGTGGAGTTATGGAAAAAATCAGTTCTCAAATGAAGAGAGTGACTTTGCATTAGCTTTGTGGATGGATTGATGAAGATTAAGGCCTTCATTTATAGATTTTCTTGATGAGAGATTGGCCAAATGGGTGAATGTGTGACTAAAGATCCACCAATGAGAAGAGGCCACTTGTCAAGTGGTGATAGGCCAAGGGATGTGCAAGATTTGGGAAGTGTGCCCATGAGAGGGAGTTTCAAATTCAAATTTTTGCAATGAATGCTGAGTTTGACCTTTGGAAAGGGACATGTAAGAGCCATGTAAGAGCTCATAAATGACTTGTTGGATGTATATTTCAACTTACCTTTTGAATTCAAACCTGATGGAATATTCCTCATGGATGCCATGTTGAGTGAAAATGTTGATTTAATAAATCAATAAGTTGATTTATTTGTGCAAGTGGCATAATCGAGAGAATGCAAGTGGTTAGGATTAGTATTTGATCATTGCTAGATTAGATTAATGATGATTAGGTGAGTTTAACTTTTATGACTTAAATATTTGATTTATTTAAATCAGAAAAGGATGAAATGTGCATGGATGTTTGATTTATTTGATTAAAAGGTTGATGATAATGTTCATTCAATTTTGAATGAATGACCTTAGGAGATGGAAATTAATGAGATTACCTGATAAATGAATGAAGGCAAACTTGATTAATTGATGAATGCACACCTAATGTGGAACCTTGATGAATGAACCTGATTGAATGCATAATGTTTTTTTTTTTTTTTAGACTGCAGGAATCGGGTAGCACGACCCCCTATAAACTGCAGTGCGCCTGGTAAACTTTTTAACATGACCGGCGGCGCTGGCGCGACACACCCTCCGGTACCACGGGGACGGGGGAGACTAGAACTCGTGACCAGCAGAGCCGCAGCGGAATTACTTAGCCAACCGAGCTAGGGCCCCCGCCCATTGAATGCATAATGTTAATTTTGCATGTCTATAATAATATATTATAATAATAATATATAATTATTATTAATTATATAATTTTTATTTTGGGAAGTTGGTGGAGGTTTCACATGGATTTTTTGGTGTGAGATTATATATTAAAATGGAGAATAAATAAGAAAAATTTGTATTTACTTCACCTCATTCTTCTTGAAATTTTAGAGTATTTGAAAAGCACGGTATTCTTTAAAGTCTACATTGGAATTGGATAGTAACTAACAACAAATAAAAAATATTGAGAACACTATATCTCTATCATTTATCTTAATTACATGTTCAAATGAATTATAGGGGTATAGGGAGGGAGTGGGAGAGAGATAAACGGTATAGGGTTAAGAGTAGAGGGTAGAGGGTTTAAGGGTTTAGGGTTAAGGGTAGAGGGGAGCTCTAGATAGTTAAGGAGTGAGTGAGTGAGAGAGAGAGGGTTTAATGGTTTAAGGCTTAAGGGTAGAGGGTAGAGGGGATCTAGAGATAGGAGTGAGAGAGAGAGACTTGAGAGATAGAGAGTGGGTCTAGGAGGGAGAGACTTAAGAGAGACAGGGGGAGTGGGAGAGAGATAAAGGGTAGAGGGTACAAGGGTTTAGGGTTTAAGGGTTAAGGGTAGAGGGGAGAGAGGGAGAGGGGGTAGGAGGTAGAGACTCTGAGAGAGAGAGAGAGAGGAGGAGGAGAGAGAGATAAAGGGTACATGGTTTAAGATTTGTTTAAGGTTTCGTGGTTAAGGAAGAGGGTAGAGGGAGCTCTAGATAAAAGGAACGGTGATAGAGAGAGAGAGAGAGAGAGAGAGAGAGAGAGAGAGAGAGAGAGAGAGAGAGAGAGAGAGAGAGAGGTAGGAGAGAGAGAGAGAGAGAGAGAGAGAGGCAGGAGGAGAGACTGGAGGAGAGAGAGAGAGGAGGGAGCTGGAGAGAGAGAAAGGGCACATGAAGCCTAAGGGTGAGGGCTTCCATGCTGTGAGGGGAGAGAGATAGAGGGAGTGAGTGAGAGAGAGAGGGAGCTCGGGGGTAGGAGGGAGAGACTTGAGAGAGAGATATGGAGGGAGTGGGAGAGAGATAGAGGGTATAGGGTTAAGAGTAGATGGTAGAGGGTTTAAGGGTAGAGGGCAGCTCAAGATAGGAGTGAGTGAGCTATAAACTTAATTTAAGAATTGTTTAAACTTAATAATTAGAATTCTTTTAATTTAACATTTAGTGATTATGGTCTTGTTTAAGTCTTCTAAAAAAAATTAATTTAGCTTACACTCATCCTTACATCTCTCATGATAATGAATGGTCCACTTAGCACTTATTGCATCTAGGTGATGCTCACAGAGGTGAAACACTAGGCCATCCCAGGAGGTCACCCATCCTAGTATTGCTCCAAATCAAGCACGCTTAACCATAGAGTTTTCCCCAAGGTTAAGCCCACTTAGCTTGCAATCCCATTTGCAAAACCTTTAGCAAGTGTTGTGCCTTATGAACCATTCATTATAGAGCCCCTTTAGCTCATCAATTGATAAGTAGGAGGTATTTTCCACAACATGTCAAATTATGATATTGCTATTAGGATTCAACCACTCATTGTAATTTTTGAGTCAAACTCATTGACCCATGTTTCATGAGTAGTGGTTCACAAGAACCCATCTCTCATGATAATGAATGGTCCACTTAGCACTCATTGAATCTAGGTGATTCTCATAGAGGTGAAGTATTGGGTCATCCCAGAGGTCACCCATACCAATATTGTTAAATTAAATTAATTTCTTTTATAAGAGTGAATTTTATATCATTTTTAAAAAACTATTAAAAATATTTTTTTTACAGGAGCTAAACAAGACCAATAATCACTAAATGTTAAATTAAAATAACTATAAGTATCAAGTTTAAACAATTCTTAAAACAAGTGACATAGTGCATTGTGTTCCTGCCTCCTAGTGAATTGCTTTTTGGAGTTTTGTATTAAATTCATAAAAGAAAATTGAATAGCTAAATATTAATATCAATTTTGTTTTGAATATAAATTAGATAAATTGTAATAGTAATTAGGAAAATTAATATCTTGGTCTACTGGTGAAGTTGAAAGGTTTGGAATGAGCCCAATAGGGATCAAGTCTTGCTGAGTGCAAAGCCCCGACGCATAAAAAGGGATGAGGCCGGGATCGTGCCTCGGGAAGATTTTGGTGGAATGGATACCCCTCAATCCTTGGCTCTAAGGGACCCCCTCGAGAGTATCTCCAAACAAACAAACAAATAAATAAATGAACATTGTGCTTGTTAAAATTATTTACTAATACTAAATACTTTTGTAAATAAGTGGTTGGTATGTGCAAAGAAGTTTTTAAAAATACTAATTTTCTTGTGAACCTAAATTAAATTATTACTAGTTATTTAGAAAAAAAAGTTAGCACTTGATAATTTTTTTAGAAAGGTAGAAAATGTAGTTTACATGAATGAACGTTATTAATTATTTTTTATGATTACACGTTGAATTAATTTTGCAAAATAATTTGGTAATGAAATGAATAATTTAGTAGTAATTACAAACTATTTTGTGATTTGATTACGTAATACCCCTCCTCTTACTGTTTAGACTTATTAATTTCTATGCTTTAACTTGATATGTTGATACTATGATGATACTATTATGGTTTGATTTGGTTGGTTTGAAGTTTGATGATGTTGTTATTCCTTTAGTGGACATGATCGTTTGATATGACATTATTAGTATGACTTATGATACTCTGTGTGTTGATTGGATTATTGTTTATTCAAATAGTTGTTCATTAATGTTTTATATGTCGATGCGATGATTCTATGGTGATCATGTTATTTGAATTCAGTATTATTTAATAATGCAATGGTTTAATAATCAGTTATGATGCAGTAGTTAAGTATCATGTTATCTTATGATCAATTTGGTTAGAAATGTTAGTTCATCTTTGATATTGTAATTGTTAGAATAGAGTAGGTGGGAGGACAGTGTAGCATCACTCGCTCACGAGTGCTCTGCTACACTGCAATTCCTTCTCATGATAGGAGGTTTGATTATATATATATACGTGTGCTACTTGACGTTTATTTGGATGCAGGATTGCAGGAATAAGTCTCAATTCCACCTGCTTCGGCAGGACAGGGCGAGCAACAAATTAACCCAACGGGTAAAAATGTTGAAAAAGGGAGTAGGTTTGGAAGTGTCCCTGTCCCAAGTCCGTCATCTGTTGTGAGTTGTTGTGTTATGACTGAAGTTTTGTCCTTGTTGTTGTGTAGTTAATTGTTGAGTTTTTTATTTAAGTTATGGTTAGTGTTTGTGTAATGCCCCGCCACGCAACCCTAGAGGAAGTTGCAATTCACTACTTAAACGTACCAATTTTTTTTTTGTTTAAGTACAAATAACATGAAGATAATACATATTGCCAACAACCTCTAAGGCCACGAGACAAAGATTACTTAAAAACCCAAACAACAACTAACATTAAAATAAACCAAAATATTAATCACTTACAAAATTAAGATTACATACATCCCATGCAAGATAAATTACAACAAGGATAATAAATACCTCAAGATTCCAATTAACAACACTTAAACAATATGATTACAACACTCATTCCCCGAATGAGGTAATTCCAAAAGCATGATTACAAATTACAAATTCCACCTCGATAACCAATGAGGGGTAATAAAATAAAGACCAACTGAAAAGAATGAAGCCAGAAAAGCAACTGCATCCAACGAGCTCTCCAACTGGAAATCACGAACACACGAACATGAAGAAGAACCAACGGAAAAGAATGCATGCCACACGACCACGTGGAACCCAAAGGCCCCACTCCCTTCGTGCTAGGAGATAGTAACCAGGATTTCCTAGACAAGACCAACTACCTCTAGACACAGGATAACACATAAACTGAACTGAAAACAAGAACATATTCCACATCACTTAACATCATGGTTACAATACTTCCAGAGTACAAAATTGAGTACAATCACTGAACAAAATAAACCAACGGTACAACACCATACCGACTGCTGTCATAGGAGGAGTGTCATCGCAAAGGCTGCATGGGATCTCCTGGCAAGTCTTCCTAGGTCCCGGCCCCCCTCTAGGGATATCCTGGAAACCTCAACCGACTCCCGGCCCCACATGCACACCAGAGCAGAATCGATTATCTTATTAATGTTCAAAGCTACTCTCTCCCTAGTAAGTTATTTTTAATTTTCACTTAATTAACTGACTCTCACATGAGTTATCCTGGAACCACTTTGGGCCCGGCGCTTGTTTGAAAGCCACTCCCCTATCGACAACATAAAACTCAACGACATGCCAAGGGTAGCCATAGCACTAATACTAAACACAAATAAACAACACACCTCGATAGGTAACACATCACTACAGATGTCCAAAACTGAAGTCAAGTGTGCACTACCCAAGGCTAACACAAGGTTGACTAACATAATGATAACCCACATAACGAACTGATACACATCTCGACCTTTAATCACGAGGTCACACAACCCGTACAAAGAACCAGGTTTCCACTAAAGCTTAACTCACACACAATCCAAGATAGAGAAAGCAAATCACAAGTGACATAACATCAACTCAAGAAAACACAATTGGAAGACTTACATGATCAACAAGACCAACATGAACTCACAATGAAATCAAAGAGTCCCTAACCTCAAGGAATAAAATCCAGCACAGCCAAAGCATGCTCATGAACATAACAATAATTGCCCAAATCATACCAATAAGAAATCACTTAAATCAACAATCATAGTCACACACGTTCTTTAAATAACTCGAGATCAATTTCGGCAAACAATCTTTTCTCATCAAACAGAAACCAAAGTACATATGTACATCATGAATTTAATCTATTAACAATACATAGAAGTTCCAAACAGTATAACTGCCATAACCCTTATCTATTCCTTGTAATCTAAAAACAAACATCATTCCCTATTCACCATATAAGGCAATAGAATAAAAGATCTTTTGAATAACATTCTACCCATTCTAAACCATCGTAATAAGTTAACCCCCTTTTTTTTTCTTTTTTTTTTCTTTTTCTTACATAAATTTAGTATAATCAAATTTTGCTCTAATGTCAATCCGTAAATTTTAACTATGAACATAATCCTAACATTCAACAAATCATTTACAAGAACCTCAAGATTTCATCAAATCAAAAAGAAGTCATAAACACATTACCCATATTTATTTCGATTCCAACTCTGCCTCTTAACAAATATTTAATCATTGCACTAACCCTAAATTTTTTTAAAGTACAATAACCCTACTTCAGAAAAAAAAATCAAAGCTTGCATACACCTTCCAACTCAAACATAATTAAGTTAATTATTATACTAACATATTATTATCTATTCAACTTGATAAGAATAAATATTATTCAAGGACTTTCGATTCCTAATAGTTACATTTGTATAAACGTTTTAAATTTCAAATGAAATACAAATTACACCTAAATTGACCAATTTAAAAACAACGATATTAATTAACACAATGCAGAATGAACTCCTCAGAAGCATTTCAGGTAATTCGATAACCTATCGTTAGGATATTCTAAATCCAATTAAAACAAATGCATAGTACAAGTAATCAATTAAGCATTTAACATTAATGGTGCATAATCAAGGGTCAATCAAATTTTTATTGGCAACTTAAGGAATATTAAAAATAACAAGTTAATTCCGTTTTCTCAATTTCTTTATAATGATCAAGCAAACTTTAAATAATCAATTTAATTTCTAAAATCCAATGCACTCATTCAAAGAACATAAAATCTCCATTTAATCACGACGACCAAGACTATCTTTTAAATAATCATTTCATTCTAACACCCATTTTCACATCAATATAATAAAATAATCATATTGAAAATTGCATATTTAATTATAAATATATATATGTTGAAAATATATATATATATATATATATATATATATTTCTTAAATATATTTATCTCTTTATAACATATCCATTAAATCATTTGATAAATTTCCAATACCGACTTTTTAAGTAAACCCATATTATTCAAAATATAAAATAACATTATCAAAATATTTCTATTATATATTTATATATTATATATATAATATAAATATATATATGTTATACATATATATATTAATATAATATGTTCAAACAAAAAGTAAAATGAAATAACACACAAAAACAAAAGGCCACGATGTGCTCCTAGCTACGCACAAGTAGCCCTGACGGAGGAGGGACGTCAGTATCGCTACCGGCCTTCTGGCGACTGCCACCGGCAAGTTTCCCATGACTGCAGGGACAAGCTACTGTTGACCTCCCTTTGTATTGAAGTGCCAGCAATTTCCAACAAAAACCTCCCCATAAAATTTATTTTATTTTATCGGCTTTTAATCTCGGCCAGCTTAAAAACGCTGAAATAAACCCCGGCCTCGTGATTTTTATTTTCTTAAAAACCAGAGTAAAAAAAAAACATAAAACAAATGCATATTTATATATAAATTGATTCCAAAACTAGTTTAAATTGAGAAACTTCATTCCACAAATATAAAGAACAAAGAAAATGTTTAATCACAGATTGATGAGCACAAATTTCTCATTTTTTTTTTTTTTAAATTTCAAAGAGAGGTTTTGCAAGATCTTGTGTTTCATTTTCACTGTGGAATCTATGTTGTTTGATTTATTTCATGTTCTATTTACCATGATCCAAAAAGAGTTTCAATTGTTTTCTATCCTTCCATCTAGATTTGAACAAAATTTTCAAAACTTCAAACACAAAACAAGAATAAAACCTGATTCCAAAAGCTTGAAGAATAGATTGATGTGGGATCTTTTGTTGTTTCCTTCCTTTTCCAATCTCCTCCCAAGATCTTCATTTCTCAACCTAGATTCCATCCAAATTCCCAAAAGCCCTCTTCTCATTTTTGCAAATCCAATTCTTCATTCCAAAAACCACACCCATAAAAATCCCCAAAATGAAAATATATTCCCTCAAATTCCATATCCAAAACCAAATTCAAATTCAGATTCTAATTCAAATTCAAAATCAACATGAAATTTCAAAGCTTCTCCAAATTATTCCCCAAATTGAAATTCAAATGCAATTCTATTTACCAAATTTTTTCCAAATTAGTCAACTATTCTAAATATCTTTTCCCCAAAGTCATTGCATTTTGAAAATACTTGAATTTTAAATAACTTAAAACAAATTTCCAATTCCAAATGGAAATCAATACATTTTAACATTTTCTTTTCAACAAAAGAATTAAATCTTTTAACACTTTTAATTCAAAAGGAATAACTTAATTAATTCACATAATTAATTTAAATAATCAATAAAATAAATCTAATCCAATATTAGATTATTTTATTAATTAAATTAAATTAATTAATACAGTAATTAATATTTCTAGCATTTCAACCAAAAACATTTAATCATCCGTTAAGCAACATAAGCCAATTAACTTGCATTTAAATAAGAACACGGAGACAAGGCAACATAACAACCAACCCGACTACAATCCGACGACACGCTGAGACTAGGGTAGTGGCTTGACACAGAAAAACCTAACTACTATCTCCCAATCAATTTCCATTGAACAAGGGACATGCTCAAACCCGTGGAACCAGGTAGAGTCAATGTCCTGTACCTGCATCCTGCAATCACACGAGTGTCGAACATACATATAACATAATAATAAAACACACCGTGAAAAGGAAATCACGGAATCACAGGGCGCTCGCATGCGAGTGATGTGATCCCGTCCCCTTCACCAATACAATATCACTAACTGACAAAGCTTACATCATTAACATAACCAAAACATAAAGCATCATTAATTCACATGTTAACATGATCGAAGCATAACATAGAAAAACATTGTCTGATTAACAGAGCACAAAAAGAAGGGGTATTACAGTTTAATTAATTAATCTTATTTGATAAGATAATTAATTAAAGTTGTTTTGTTGTTTTGATTTAATTGCGAGTTAGTAAATGGTTAAGTTTAAATATATTGTAAATTAAAAAGTATTTAATTAATTAAAGTGCAAGAAATTAAATTAAATTAATATTGTTGAGAATAATTAGATATTATCTTTTTATTAATATCATATTAGAAAATCATGTGAGGATAATACCTTGATTTAATAAATTATTTTTAATTAAAACTGTTGATAAGTTGTGCTTTTAAAAGTTGGAAAAAGGACCAATAAGAAAAGAGGCTTTTTAAGAAAAGAAAGCGGAAGAGCTTTATGGAATATTTATTTTTGATTTATTATTTTTATGAGGGGATTATTCACACAGGAGTTTTGCTCTGTTATTGGGATCTAGAAAAGAAAAAAATAAAAGAAAGATAGTTTTGGATTTTGTGTTTACGGGGTAAAATTATTGTGGGTGAAGAAAAGATAGATTTAGAAGTGAGCTAAAGATAGGAATTGGAAAAGAAGCTACAAAGGGGTTCCACATTCAAAAGAAGATTATTGTGATGGATTCTTCACCAAATGAAGGACTCCAGGTTTTCTTCTGTTATTTATTAATTTTGTTGTACTTTGAGCAATATCTGTTTGGATGTGATTTGAAAAATTTATAGAAATAAGTCATGTGATTTGGAATTCATTTGTATGAAACCCTTGAACCTGTTTGTTGAAAACCTCAGTAAATCTTTTTGAAATTCTCCAATATAGTTAGTAGGGAAATTTATTATTTGAAATAAAAATCATTGTGTGAAGGAATGAATTATTTACCCCAGTAATTTAGCATTTGGAACGAAAATCTGATTCTTCCTATTACTTATGTTATAAGTTTTGAAGGATTAAAAATAAATAAATAAATAAATAAATACCTACATGTATTATTTCTATATAATCTTTTTTTTTTATAAATCTATAGTTGCTGCTCCTCTGTACTCTGTGTACTAATTGTATTCTATTGAATAAAATATATATATTTATTTCTATACAATATTATTAAAATTAGAACATATAATTATAATTTAAAAGTGTTCTGGGAAAATCTACACTGGTGAATTTTTTTTGGAATAAAATATAATTGTGAAAATTTATGTGTCTAAATTTCGTACTTATACTACAGTACAGGGTTAAAATATATCAAAATATAAAAAAATAAAAAATATATAAATTAATATATATTGATTAAATTTGTGAAATGATTTTATAAAATGAAATTGCTTAAACAAATTTGTGCATGTTTTTATTTTGAAAATGAAATTTATTTAAATTAAATTGTATTGAATTAAAATTTAGTTAAAAAAAAATACATATAAAATTTTATTGGTGAGTGGACGGCCGCAGCCATACCACCCACCAGGGGCTGCGCACAGTCCACAGACTATGCACAGCAGTCCGGGCTGCTGTACACAGTCATGGGGGCTGCGGCCTCCCATTGGGAGGTACGCAGTACCTCCATATGGGCTGCACTATTTTTTTTTTTAAAATGGGTTTAAAATTTAAAATTCTTTTTTGTTTTATGTGTTTGTTTTTATAATATGTATTATATATATTAATATATATATATTATATTATTTAAATATATATATATTAATATATATATTATATATTATTTTGTATATATAGATTAATGTTTATAAATATATATTATACAAATTATTTGATAATTTTTTTATTATAAGATTTAAAAAGTAGGATTTTTGATAGATGTTTTTATTTATTTATTACGTATATATATATGTGTGTGTGTGTATACACACACACACACACACACATATATATATACCATGAGTATGTATGTTGGAATTATAAACTTATATATGATAGTTTTTACAAGTTATTATAATATAGTGAGATTGAGAAGATTATGAATAAGCTATGTGATTATAAATAAGTTGAATAGTGCAACGATATAGTATAGGTTTGTAAATTAGAAATAAATTGTGCTTTGAATTTTATCGAACTTTCTTGAGATGTTGATTTACATTTTTGGTGAAGTTTATTGAGTTGTTGGCGTTGCTCTATGATTTTCTCACTCTTGAGATTATTTATTTTATTTTAGTTGATTTTCTTTGAATAGGGTTTAGGCCATGTAGAAAAACCCTAGAGTTAACTTTTCTAGTTATAGGAACCTAATTTGTGTTTAGGACTTCCAAAGGTGGGGACACTGTTGTTTTTTTTTTATTTTGTAATTTGATGTTGTTCTTATGTTCTGGTTTTGGTTAATGTACATTTGGACAGTACCATTTGTGAATGTTATACGTATGATTTTGGGCGAGAGGGTTGTGCCTCGTGGTTGATCCATTGTTGGTTCAGTTTTGCTTGTGATACAATCCTTTGGTAATTGGATATTTTGTGTTTGAGTGTCTAGAGAGAGTGGCTCTAGTGGGGGCTGGCCCACAAAGGGGCTGTCAGGGTAACCCACATAGAGTTAGATTAATCAGTGATAAGTTAAGTAATAAACCATGGGTGGGGATTAAACACTAATAAGATAATTGTGAAGCCTCGTCTGCCTGTTAGTGCTATCACAGACTAAAGGGGACCGAGAAGGCTGTGGTTGGCAAGGTCGTTGCCTTGTCTTCACGAAAGGTTAACGACTCCGCATGAGTAATCCTATGGAGCGACGCCTTGAGATAGGCTGTCAGGAGAACCATAGATGGAGGCGGCACCTTAACTTGGTTGTCTGGAGAATCCATGTAGAGATGGAGGGGGCACCTTGTGATAGGTTGTCAGGATAATCCATGTGAAACCATGCGATGACACTCTCATCTAACATTCTATTTGTGTTATTTTACTGAAGTCCTCTGAAAGTGATTTATTGATTTGTCTTTGGTCATTGTTGGAAGTAGTCTTGGATATTATGTCTTGAGTTTCATGGATGTTGTGAGTGTGACTAGTTGTGATTTGGAAAGGTGTTTTGTTGTTATGTTCTGAAGTGGTTTGTTGTTGTGCCTTTTGGATTTA
>VDFB02385443.1:85094-142007 GCA_007258455.2 Sequoia sempervirens | reverse complement strand
TTATTACTTGCAGACTAATACACCATGCCGTTCAATTTGTCTGTAATATTAAGCTAATTCTTAACACGATAAAGATTTTGTTCATCTCTGTTTTGAGAATTGGGTCTGAGATGTGCTATTTGCTAATTCTGATATTTTGATTGCCATTATAATGTTTGAGGTAAATTTGAGGGAAGCATGGTGTTGAGGGACCTTGCAGACGCGTCTTATATGAAATCACTATTCTTTGGCTTAGAATAGATTTTTGTTGAAGTTGTACACCAATGTTTTTGTAATGTTTGCTACTATGGAGCTAGTCCTTATCCAGAGCAACCTGCTGCCTTGCCTCGCTGCTAAACAACTTTCTCAGAAAACCCTTGGAGCGTACCCATGCATTGAGGTTGGCATAGCGTTGAGGAGCTAAATCCGCATTCATCCTAAACCTCCTGCACTTGTTATATCTTTCATTTTGTGTGGAATGTAATATCAATGGCCAACATACTAGCCGCACACCAAATCATCTTGGCCACACATGTTGTTTTGGAATTGTGGGTAGATATCATTTTTGAGTCCTAAACTTATCTTGCCACTTTTTCGTACATTAATAATGTCTCTACACCTTGCAGAAGCAAATCAATTGTTTCCTAATTTCATGTGCTCTTCTTCTTTGTGTCTCTGGCAGGTAGTGAGGAATTCGTTGAAACCACTTAAATCTCTACGAAGCTTCCATATTTCTTGTGATAATTTTTTATCGCTTTTCAAGCCTTCCTTAAACCCATATGTTTATTTTGGATTCTTGTTGGAGGTGAAGATCATAGAAGGGGTAGTGGCAATAGTCTTTTCATGATTCGTGTTCCTTAAATTCTTGACCTCCATGGGATTGTTGATGCCAAAAAGGTATAATTTTGTCCCTCGCATTTAGCTACAACACGAAATGAGTTAATGTTGTTTGCAATATTCTGATCATTAATCCGCAAGAGGTACCTTGGCATCAGTATGTACACCCTTGTTGTGGCTCACCCTGCTCGCAATAGTTCTTGGTAAATGCTTGATCTGCAGACAAGTTTTTGAGTGTTGCTTGTTTTCCCTAATGCCTTGAATTTAAGATTTTAACTACTCTCACTCATTGATATTTCTTTTTATTTTCCCCTTTAGTTTATGGATTTATATATGGAGAATGAAATTACCATGTGTGCTAGTTTTGCATAACCCTTAGCACCTTGCGAGTGTCTGATGGTTTGCAGCGTGATATTTTATACAACTCTAATGTTGTATTTTCATTGTGAATAATCTTGACATAGTTTGTATTGATAAGCTTTATAAGAATCCTATTATGAACTTTTGAATCTCAAGTTTTGTTTAGAAGTACAATGTTATTTAGATGTACGCCAAGGGACTTTTGTTTTGAGCAATCAAGTGAATTTTTGGGAATGATTATGGTTCTTGGCTTTACACCTGCCGCTTCTTATAATTAACATTGATTTTGTATTGTTTTCTTGTAATGGTTTTGTTAATGATGGTATTCGTTAATATGTAATTGCGGTTTATTCTCCTCTATACCGTAGTCTTGCTTATTGAGACCCTTTGATTTATTTTGGAAGCCTATTTGGTAAGGATTTGGTTTACCGGACTTAGCACTAAACACTAAATAATTTGATATTTCTTATGTTCGCCTTCCTCCTTATGCTTTATAACCTATGCTCTGTAGTTCTTGGTGCGCACTGTATATGTGCCTTCTTTTGTTTTTTTTTTTCTATTTTTAATTGATATCTATTCTTCTTTAAACCACTTAGCCTTGAAACATGTATATATATATCTATATTTTATTTTTTCTGTAAGCATTGTATATTTGCTAGGTTAGCAATTTTATTTATATGAATATTCTTTGTGTAATGTGCAATATTCTTTGTGTATGCATTGTGTTGTACTTTGAGAGCTAGGTTTGGATCTAAGATCACTTAATAAGCTCTGAGTTTGATTGTCATGCACTGAATCTTAGAACATTGGCCCTACGGGTTCAATGTAAATGGGATTCAATGTTTTCAACTCATTTTATTTGGCCTTCAATTAGTCGAATGTACATATAGATATTTTTATATTTGTGTTATATATATAAGTATCTCTATGCATATAAGTATAATTATGTTTGTTACATTGCAGTTAATATTATTTATTATAACTAGATTATATATATATATATATAGACATAAAGATATAAAAGTTAATAAATGCATTACTATATTGCAATTTAATAATCTTGTTGGCTGTGTGAAGTAATAGATTACATGA
Source organism: Sequoia sempervirens (assembly GCA_007258455.2). NCBI lineage: Eukaryota > Viridiplantae > Streptophyta > Pinopsida > Cupressales > Cupressaceae > Sequoia > Sequoia sempervirens. The sequence goes on along the minus strand of VDFB02385443.1, from coordinate 139,739 downwards.
GTTGAGTCTAGTAAATGGGATTTTATTTAAATTGATGAAATGGTTTTATACATAATTGGGAATTGAAGGATTCGTACTGATAACCTAATTGTTAATCTCATGCATTATGGTGTAAGGAGAAATTAGGAACTCTCCCTCTCTCACTTAACCAAACTTGATGTATGTTTATATAATAATGTATACTCATTTATTTATTTTTCAATAGCTTATATATGTATTTTGGTAGGACTAGGATTACTTTATTAAAGCCTTATGTGAATGGCTAATGACTTTTAGAATACTTATGCGATGAATGGAAAGTTATTGGAGGAAGAATTGTCTCTTTTGCAATATTTGGAAAAATTCATGATAGAGTTGACACCATCGTAAATTCATGTGCAAAGATGATGCATTGGTGAAACTAGAAAAGGTAACTTGTAACTACATCTAGGACAAAGGGCTATTTGCATGTTTTGAGTCTTTTTCTCATAAATATTAGCTCAAATGAAATTTGGGAGTGTTAGGAAGATAATCTACTATGTAGAGGATCCGTGTAATCCTCTGTAGCTGAATTACTTCATATTATATATGTAATTTTAATTGATATGGTTATGTCAGTGTGGCAATATGATCATTGTCAGTAAGGAACCTTGTAACAAGAGAGATTCATTAAGCCAATGAGGCACTTTTACTGAGTGGTTTTTCATCCCTACAGAGTTTTCTACTCATGAAAATCTCGGTGTCATGGTTTCTATGTGGATGCATTTATATTCTTGCGATTTCTTTAATTTGCATTACAGTATTTGAATTTACATGTATTGATGAGATGATAATTCATGTGTAAGCCGGAATGGCCAAATCTAAAGAGGGTACCACCTTGTTTCAATATAGTTTGATTCATTGATGTATATTATTTCATTTGATTATAATGATGAAAGTAATTTCAGGAACTTAAGGATATGAATAGAACATGCGTGTTTTTGGTCGTTACAATCCTGAAGACTTACAAAGAGTTGGAGAAACATGAAGGTATTGTGGTAGAAAAAATGTATCATTTCTTTGTTGTGCTAATGCTTTGGATAGGACACAAAATAAAAATCAAGATACAATAGATTGAAGAGGGAAAAATGGAGATTGTAACACATCATGGCATGAAGAAGCATATTCTAGGAGGCAAGTCAAAATGGAAACAAGTTGGCATAAACCAACTCAAGCCAAATGTGAAGATAATAGTTGCGGGGAATAGAATACTATAAGGAGGAGAATTTAATGATGAAGGCGGGTTGCTACATTCAATCCAAGAGGACTTGGAGTTTTTATTTGGTCGGGAGCATGGTGTAGGAGCACCCTTGTAAATTCATGCCTCCATGAGGAAATATTTGGTTTTTGATTTAGCGTAGTTGATTTCATGTTGTAATAAGGTCTAATAGACCATTTTGAGTTTTTTTTAGGTCACAGTTAATCATTTTGGGGTCATTGGATACATAATGTAAAAGTTGCAAAAAATTGACAAATTGTTGTCATGTCAATATTGCAAAAATGCAATTGTAAAATGAAGAAATGTGAACAGTCAAGTAGTTAGGGAGTTAGTTTTAGTCAGTGTTTTTTCTTTATAAAAGCATTTGGAATCTTCACAAACTTCGAGGAAGGATAGAGGATGATGTATGAGTGGAGAAATTAATGAAATACTCTATTTTTTTGTTAATTTCATAAAATTTCTTGATTTTAGGCCATTGTGCGGCCTTGTACTATGCATGAAACCTCTCCTACTCCATTGTTAGTTAAGGCCCTAGTATGAATCTACTTTATTTTTCTTTTGGTTTCTTTTAAATTCATTCAAGTGTGAGAAAGTTATGGTCAATTTGCTCTAGGGAATTAAAACCCTGAACTAGGGTAAACAATGGTGAAGAAAATTGCATATCTCTTGTTCTAACCATGGAATCCTCCTATAAATTGGTGTGTAGTGATATTTATATGTATTCTAAAGGTATGCAAAGTTCTAGGGTTCAAGGGTAAGGTTTTGGGAAGATCTAATGATGCCCTAGGATTGTAAATAGAGGAAAATCTGGAAATTACAATGTATAGTGGGGTTTTAAAGTTATTTGTTTGTGGGGTGTGTGTCTTTATTGTTTCAAAAGGTTGATTAAGTGTATTTAGATCCCTTTCCTATTAGGATTGAGTGATAGTACAAGTTTGGGTCCCTTACTATTAACTGACCAGTTAAATCAATCTTATCACAGTCCTATTTTGGAGTGTAAAATGAAGGTTCGGTATAAGTGTTTGATAAAATTTCATGAGTGCAGGCATATTTTCACTTGTTTTTGGCATTAGGAAAGAGAGGTGGGCTTGGGAATTTGGAGTTAGTTGTTTATGTGGTCTCAAAGGGCCAAGTTGTTGATTTGGATAGTCTACATTGAAAGTTCTTATGTTTGAGATGTTTATGTTGGAGAAAGGGTTTGGGTCAATCACTTCGATATTTAATATGGTTTGAGGAATCAACAAGAAATTTTATGTATGATCTCAGTTTTAGTGTTTTGGAACCAAGTGTTTTGTGAAGGGAAAAAATGTGTCCTAGTTGCAAGAGTAAACAAGAATTGGTTGAGTTTTTGTCAAGTTGAGGTTTGGTTGAGTTGTTTGTGCTCATGCATTGCATCAATTAGTAATAGAAATGATTTTTTAAGCAATATTATCAAGTTGAACAATTTGTAATCAATGTAGATATAATAATCATAATATATTTATTAATAATTTAAAAACATAGAATTACATTAATTTTAGAGAGAAAATTCTTAAAAATCGAACAATTAAAACAATATTATAAAGTAAATAATTTAAAATGATTTGTAATGAAAGTAAGTTATGATTTATGCAATAAACTATGTGTTTATCCTTTGTTTCATTAGGAAAAAAAATAAAATAAAAATGATATTATCCTTTTTAAATAATTATATTATCTCTTTCATTGCAAAAAATTATACTTTAAAGAAATCATGTAAAGGTTTGATTTCTTAAAAAGAATAGTTTTTTAAAGTACAGTGATTTTATATATTGTTTTTATATTTTTAAAATTGTTGAATAGTCATAACTTTCTCAATCATCTTCCATCATTCTAACACAAATCATGAAAATCTAATTAGATTCATATAGAAAACACCTTTAACATAATAAATGAAATTTTATTATATATATTAATAATTTTTATAAAATATAATATTAATATTTTTATTGATTAATTTTAAAAACTTGATTTCCACATTTAAAATCAACTTACTAAAAAAAAAAAACTTAATTAAAAATACTACCAATAATAACTAATTAATTTATAAAAAATAATAAAAATGAAATAACTAATTAAAAAATACAATCCTTATAGTACAATGTAAAGCAGGAAATTTGCAAATTGCATTTGGGTCCGTTCTCTGCAACCTATCCCACCTACCCAGTATCAAGCTAAAATATCTTAGCCATAATGGTCTTTGCACGAGCTAACTCAAATTCAAGTCAATCATCATCCTTTTTCTTTCAACTGGAAATTTCCTCTCACCTACCATGCAGCCGTATAAGTTTGACGGGATCCCATCAATCAATTTTTCCTTCTCTTGCTCTTGCTATAAGTTCATCCCCAACTCCCACCCTTTCTTCAAATCATGACATTTTCATCATCCTTGTTAAGACTGTTCTTGCTCAATAGGAATTGGAATATATCAACACTCAGTTAAGATGGGAGGAAGCAGCATTTTGATACTCGGAGGAACTGGTTACATTGGTCGCCATGTGGCCAGTGCAGCCCTTGCTCAAGGCCACCCTACTTTCCTTCTTGTTAGGGAATCCACAGCTTCTGACCCTGAGAAGGCCAAGTTGCTGGAGTCCTTCACATCCAAAGGAGCAACTCTGCTCTATGTAAGTTTCTCATACAATCACCATTCAACAACACACAATGTTTTTCTTACCACTAATGAAAAGCAAGACAACTCTCCCAATGGGCCTCCCCGACAAACCCACAACAGGCTCGATTAATCCTACATACATGAAACGTAGTAAGTACGTTCACATATAAATTCAGGTGAATATTAATCACATCCTACAAATCGAGCATTAGATCCATTAATACATCACCTAGAGATCATAAAATTCATGTTTGGAGCTCATTTGGGTCATAAACATAAATGTGGGTTTGAGGGTGCAGGCTTCCCATAGGGCAGAAGGATGACGAACAACGGACGATGGATGAATGGCAGATGGCTACTAGACAGAAGGCAGATGGTGGATGGCCAGTGGATAGACGACAGACGGAAGGTGGATGGCGGACGACCGATAAATAGAAGGCAGATGGTGAATGAAAGGTGGATGACCGACAGATAGTGGACAACCAGTGGACAGCAGACGGAAGGCAATAGGCAGACGATAGATGGTGAACAACCCTCCGCAAGGGCAGACCTACAAGCGGTGGAGGGACAGCAGACAGAAGGCGGATGGTGGATGACCAGTCAACAATAGGAAGACAGTGGATGACAAATGACAGAAAACCTTTTGCAAGGGCAGACCCGCAAGTGGCAGAAGGATGGCAAATAGAAGGCAGACGATGGACGAAAGGTGGATAGTAGATGGATGGAAGGTGAATGGAAGGTAGATGGTTGACGACGAACAACAGACATCCTTCCGCAAGGGCAGACCTGCAAGCGCTTGACCTGGTGGTTTTACCATCTTGAACCTCAAGTCTGAGATCACTACTAACATCTACAAAATGCACAACTCAGGATGGTCGTGAAGGCTTCATCGTTGATCGACAGTGAAAGGTGTGCAACGTGTGTAGAGTCCACAATGTGGGGGGAAGTTAAGGGTCAAATTCCCTTAAAAATAACCTTGAGCACACGATGACCCACACACAGAAACCTGCAAAGGAATTTCCGTGGATGTCGACAAAGGATGAATGACCTGCAAAGGAATTCCTGTGGATGGCGACGGAGGGGCGGCAACCCACAAACAAATTTTTACAACTTCCCAAAACTTAACGAAACATTGGTAGTTCACTTAGGCATCATGGAAACATCCCAAATCCATAGGCAACTTGTCCCAAAAGTCAAAAAATGAAGGAAAAGGCGAAGCAAGCGAGTGGGGACCAAATCAGTAGGAGAAAGGAAAAAGTGAAAAGAAAGGGGGTCCTTGCCTTCGGCGGGGCATGTGCAAAATATGCACAAAAAATGGTGAATCGCTGGGGAAATGCTCCAGAGCATTTGGTTGAAAAATTGGAATCACGAACCCAGAATCTTTGGTTCCAATCCTCACGCTACGACAAACAAGCTGATTGGATTAATTTCCATCCTTAAGTTGCTGGAAGGACCTAAGCTCCATCAAGTTAAGCTACGTAGTTTATTCTAACTCCAAAAGCATATGATACATTGCCTCATTGCCAGTCAGGCTTCCATAGCCCTGACGAGGTTATCGCTATGATTCTCCTGAACATTACTCTATTGCCAGCCGAGTGTCCATAGCCATGGTAGAGTTGCTTGGATCCCCCTGAAAGTGAAATTTTCTTTCTTTCGATTTTCATAATTTTTCTTTCTTTCTTTTTTGTTTCTTTTGATTTTATTTTCTCTTCTTTATTTTCCACCAACAAGTAGTGAAGCTCACACTCAAAACTAAGAATCACAGTGGCATTGAAGTAGAATTTTAGATTTTTCGCTTAAATCAACTTCACAAAAGGGCCCATAGCAACCTTGGGATTCTTAAAGCGTATGAGAGATATGAGATTTTAGAATACATCCAAGTCAAACCAACCAATGACCTATCCCCTTCAATCCAAACATCTAAGTCACTTGACACTATCAGAAGACCTTAACCATCCATTCTAAAAACTTGATTAAAGTTTATCAAAGAAATACATAGAACTATCCTAGGAAATAAAATGGTGGTTGTGCACGTAAACATATCCAGCTAAAAGTAGAGGGACCCCACAAAGAAGCATAGAAGAAGCAAATAGAAAAATAAACACCTATACTAACCAAAACAGGGAAGCGAAAGCAGACAAACAACAATGAAACTACTCTAAAGCAGCCTAACCTACAACAAACCAACTAACCTAATGAAAGAAGGAAAGCGATACTATATACATGAAACCCACACTACCCAAAAATAACTATCTACAAAGATATTTATAAAAGACCACATTCAAGCAAAGAAAATTGACCCTTACGCCTATTGGGATTCATAACACATAAGCATGTAGAAGGGAAATTGTTATAGTTCTAAGCCATGCAAACTCATCCTTATATTGAGAAAAATGAAGGTCAATATTGCAACATTCAAATTTAATCACATAGTCCCAAAAAATCAACAGCTGAGGAGGTTCGTTAAACCCATGGTCAACCCATAAAAAAGTTTGTCTCCCCTCATTCCCATAATCAAAATGATAAATACAACTATAAGAATTCATAGGAGAAAGGAAAGATAGAACATGGACTTTGTCATATGAAAGTGGCAATGTTTAACAGTCGAGAGCAAGCATCGCATCGTCGATTGTTACATTGGCAGCTTCAGTCGGAGGCACTAGATGGTGCAACATCCCCGATCTTAGGCTTGCATAAGGCTGGGAGAACAAGGCAACAAGTACCCCTTCTAAGCCCTATGTGGGATCCACAACCCCTATCAGTTTTTCCTTGAGGAGGTACACTTTATCTCGTTGATCTTTTGCAATCTCAATGTCCACTTGATCGTTGTCTTCAAAAGGCAGCATGTTGTCCCATCTCCTTCCCCAGGTGTTGACCTTAATTTTATAGTGATCAATGTCATGAGAACATGACATGGACGAATCTATCCTATTGCAGCTCTGAGGATGTATGGGAGGATCAACAATCATTGAGGAAAGACTTCCAGTTGCAACTTGTCCTTGTGATTGGCAAGGTGTACTATCTCTATGAGCAGCCTCTAAGACCTTTCTTCCTTGGTCTACCTCCCTTAGTTCATGTGGTGTACCGGAATGCTCACTTGTCTCCTCCTGTTCACTTTCATTGTAGATGGAAAAGGAGTTCCTTTCCCAATCTGGAAACTCTGATGTTTTGTTGTTTGGAGGTTCAGGTAGTATGTCCTCATCATCATCATCTTCTGAAATGTATTCTTCCTGGGTCTTGCTATATCTTTGTGGCAAAATTCCAAGTGGGAATAAATTAGCTAGTGATATTAGTCTGTCAAGGAGATCAGTGTATGATGAGCGGTCCACCTCTGCAAGTCCTCCATAAAGCCTGTCGTCCATTGCATATAAATGTTCCACAAGAGGGGAAGGCTTTTGATGATTGATGGACCGCTCCCCCACTTGGTCTGCTTCATCATTTGGAGGCTCTGAATGCTGTTATTGTTCTTCCATTTTTGTCCCAACATCCTCATGAGGGCTACCTTCAGCTAATTCATCACTTGGTTCCAACCCTTGGACCTCTAGTTCAATCCTCGAAGCATCCGCAGGAGGCGATGCACTTGGCTGCCTTTCTTGTTCTTTAACCTACTTGATGACCTCTTGGCATAGTTCCCATGTGAAATTGGAATGTGTTGAATCATGGAGCCTGCACCATCCCAGTAGCAATATCATTTCCAAATCCACTTGGTGTCTTAGTTCCAACCAACCCTCATGAGTCTTGAAACAAGTTCATTGCATCTTTCCACCACCGGATCCTCATCATCACTTAGGAAGGAAGTTTGATGGTAAACAACCGTGACTTGTAGTTTTTCCCACTCCTCTAAATCTTCATTTTCATATGTTTGATCACTGTCATTCATACAGGAGAGGTCCTCTAATCTTATTTCACTTATGCTTTCATCCTCATTTATGCTGCCCCAAGGCATTTAGCCTCTTCTTCTTCCTATTTTTTGACATTTTCATTGGCTATCCCAACATATATGGCCACAAACTTCATTAATTCATTCTCAATTTCCAACGACTCTTCTTCTGCAGTGGAGGGCTACCCTTTATTGATGGAGAAAAGGCTCCCTAATTTCCTTCTAAACGAGCTTTCAGGGTTCTGCCATAATAATGGGTTACACTTTTTGGGACATCCTGATTTTTGTCTAAAATCACATATTTTTAGAAAATACAATGATTTATGACTTTAAGGGTTCCATTTAAATTATTTTAATTAAAGAGGGATTGATCAAACCCCCTTAGATCAAACCCCCTTGGGTAGAACCTTGTTAGATTTAAACCATACCTATAATCGAGTCTCCTCTACACCTATCAAAATGCTGATAAAAAACCACTTTTGATTTACCTTTTGGGTGATCAAATGAATTCATTTAAAATTTATGTTTTGTAAGCCTGCAGCCCTTATTATAAGCTTCCCAAAAAGTATAATTTTAAATATGTTTAATTTGATTATTATATTTATTTTTTATTTCTCGTGAATGTAGGATTTTCAATGAACATCAAGTTATTTATTTCACACATACGAAAAAATAGAAAAATAGAGAAAAAAATTCTAAAAAATACATGTCCCCTAGGTATTGATGTCCTTATTCCAACAAAAAAAAATAAGTTAATTCAAATGAATACAAAAAAAGTTATCCATGCCGAAGTACACCTCTGTCCAAATTATAATTACACTGACTTGGAAAATTAATTAAAAAAAAATATGTAACCAAAAATTATGAAAAAAATATCCATCCCCTAGATATTGGTGTGAAAAAATTATATTTTAAAAATTAGAATTGTAACCTATCTATAAAAAAAGTTACGTGTGCCGAAGTAAACATCACTTTTTAAAAATGTTGATTAGTAGAAAAAATAAGTTTTTAAAAATTACATAAAATGATTCACAATTTATTTTTTAATTTTTTTTAAAAAATATAATTAGAATCTACACAAAATATCTAACAAATAACTAGTTTGATTCACCTTCAAAACCTTAATGGTTTATCTGCTATAGGTGTAAGAACATGAATGTCTATTGAAAAATCCTGATTTTAATGTCAAGTTTGGCCAAAAACTGTAACCCATTATTGTGGGATCACCCTTCATCAAAGATCATTGTTGTCCCAAGGAAGTCAACTCCTTCCTCTTGACTTCTAGCCTCAGTTTTTGTTGTCCTAGCACTAACTTGTGTCAAATTTCCTGGTTCAACTTGAATGTGCTATCCTCCAAATGTTGACAGCTCTCCTACCTCATGGGATGACTCCTCTCCATTGGGAGTTGGTTGCTCCAACTTTTTCAAACTATTCTTGAATTGAGTGATGATGTTTGCACATGATGAACAAGTAAATTTTAAATGTGGTGCATTATGAAGTCTACACCAACTTGACATAAAGACCTCTTCTTGTTTAAACCCATCCTTACTTCTTAAGTGCTCTTGGATCAACTCCTTGAAGGATTTGGCTGCCATGTTAGCAAGTTCCTCCTCTAGGTCTACAAGAGCTAAGGGTTGGTATATTTCACAAAAGAGGATCTCTCCTTGCAAGAATCTTTCAATTCTTTCCAAAAATGTCAAACATTCCAATTCATTATGTGTGCAGGTTCCATGGATTCTACACCTATCTGCTAATGCAAATTGTTGTAATGGTCTATTCAATCTAATATTTATATCTGCATGTAGCTGAGTAATGTTGATTTGAAAATTTTGTTCCATCTTAGCTTAGCCATTGCTTTTCCTTCCAATTTTTTGATTTTAAATTTCTAGCATGTATGATGAGATCTCCCTATCTCAAATTTTAACTTGAAAGTGCTTTTCAACTTCCAACTTTCAGCTTTGCAGCCTTGAGCTTAGCCATACCCTCCTTCTAGCGCCAGCTATGTTGATGGATTTTTTGCACGTTCTCAACACAGGCAATTCACAAGTGCACTACCTCTCTTGAAAGGTAATTTCCTACAAGCAAGTTGCAGAAAATCATCCCAAGGTCTCTCGAGTGTTAGGTCATGACAATGCTTGGAATAGTTCAATTGGTTGATGTGTTTTGTTGGTAATCGCAAGGTAGCCTTTATGGTTTATAAATCATCGAAAGTTGGGTTTGCAAATGGATTTTCAAAGTGCTGGAAGTGAATGAACAGTGGCTACCCACTTAGAACAACAAGCTGAAACTCACTATATTCATCAAATTTAGCATTGTTTTGATGCTTTTAATCCTACTCTAACAAGGAGTTAAAAGAAATAGAAAAATAGGAAAGCCTTGATAAAGTTGTTCTAAATCTAAGCTATGAATGAACAGTAACAATGGAGGATGCTATAGTAGACAAACTTCCATAAACTGAGTTTTGCTTGACCAAGAGAAACCTACAACTACACAAAACTAGTGCAATCTTCTAAGGACTACAAATTTTTAGATTGTGCATTCACTTCATGAACATACAATTGAACTAAGTTGCAACAATAACATAAACAAGCCTAGGCTAACTTTGCACAGTAGCTTGTCATCAACAAGTGCCAAAAGTATGGGTTGGAAATTCATCAAATACCATAATAGCAAACACCATTATCACAACCATTCAAGAAACTACAAACTAAATCTAACATGGGAGTTGAACCATGCATGCATAATGAACAAAATAAAAATAAACACCCAAATTCATGCAATGCTTCTCTTTATTGCTGAAAAATGCCTTTACACCAGTTATCCAACCATTTACAAATGAGGAGCAAGCCCCTATTTATAGTTAAATCCAAAGCCCAAATGAATGGAAAGGATTAATTTACAATGTGTGGCCCAGATTCATTACAAGTTAGGGTTTCACCTACCCCCAAATATTTCACAATTTAAAATACATTCTTGTCTTTTCCTTATTCTATCATCTAGTGACCCTAGCATTGTAGCAGTTTTGTCCTGTAGTAGTGATAGCCTTCTTTGTTGTAGTTGAAACTGCCAAAGGTTGCCCTATGTCTGATGTGTTTGTTGCATCCTTTGGATAATCAAACGAGCTTCATCGATGATTTGTATTATTCTAAAATAGATTAGTTTCCCCCTAGATCCTGTGGAACAACTCTTGATGGATCATGATCATTTAATGAAAAGAAAGACAACTCTCCCAATGAGTCTCCCCAACGGACCCGCAGTAGGCTCCATAAATCCTGCATACACAAAGCATAGTAAGTACATTCACATATAAATTCAAGTGAATATTAATCACATTCTAAAACTCGAGCATTAGATCCATTATACATTATGGAAAGATCATAAAATTCATGTTTGGAGCTCATTTAGGCCATAAACATAAATGTGGGTTCGAGGGTACAAGCTCCCCCTAGGGCAAAAGGATGGTGAGTGGATGGCAGACGAAAGGTGGATGATGGACTACCGATGAATGAAAAGCAGACGGTGGACGACCAACAAACAAATGACTGATGTAAGGTAGACGACAGATGGCGGACAACCTGCCGTAGGGGCAGACCAGCAAGCGGCGGATGGAAGGTGGACAACAGACAATGGAAGGAAGGCGGAAGGCGGACGGTGGATAGACGGCGGATGGATGATGGATGGCAGATGGTGGACAACCTCCCACAAGGGCAGACCCACAAGCGGCAGAAGGATGGTGGACGAAAGGCGGATGGTGGATGACTGGTGGACAAAAGGTGCACGGTCGATGGACGATGGACAGCAGACAACCCTCTACTAGGGAAAACCCACAAGTGGCGGAAGGATGGTGGACAAAAGGTAAATGGCAAACAACTGGTGGACATAAGGTAGATGACCGAAGGATGGCCAAAAAATGGAAGGCAGATGGTCGGCAGAAGGAAGGTGAATCACAGATGATGGACAACCTTCCATAGGGGAAAACCCACAAGCAGCAGATGAAAGGTAGATGATCAGTGGACGGAAGGCAGATGATGGACAACCAGCGGATGGTGGATGGAAGGTAGAAGGCAAATGACATACGAATGACGGACGAAAAATGGTGAACAACCTACCGCTAGCGAAGACACGTAAGTAGCAGAAGGATAGTGGAAGGAAGGCAGGCGGTGGACGCCCGATGAATGGAAGGCGAATGACCGACAGATGGCAGGCGGCAAACGGTCGACAGCGTTTTGCAGGGGAACACCAGCAAGCGGCTGAAGGACAATGGACGGAAGGAAAAGGATAGATGACCGATGAACAGAAGGTGGACTATCGATAGACGACAGAAAATGGGAAACCTTCTATAGGGGCAGACCGGTGGACAAAAGGTGGACGACCGACAGACAGCCAACGAATGGAAGGCAGATGGCGGATGACAAGTGGATGAAAGGTGGATGACGGACGTCAGACAACCTTCCACAAGGGTAGACTCATAAGCTCTTGACCTAGTGGTTTTACCATCTTGAATGTCAAGTCCAAGATCAATGATAACATCTGCTAAATGCATAAATCGGGATGGTCGTGAAGGCTTCATCGTTCATCGACAGCGAAAGGAGTGCAACGGGTGTGGAGTCTGCAATGCGGAGGGAAGTTAAGGGTTGGCCACCCTTAATAAAAGGCCTTGAGTACATGGCAACCTGCAAAGGAATTCCCACGGATGGCGATGGAGGGACAGTGGCCCACAAAGGAATTATCGTAGACAGTGGCGGAGGGGCAGCGACCCGCAACGAAATTTTTGCAACTTCTCAAAACTTAATGAAACCTTCGCAGTTCACTTAAGTATCATGAAAACATCGCAAATGCATAGGAAACTTGTCCCCAAAGTCAAAAAATGAAATTAAAGTTGAAGCAAGCAAATGGGGACCAAGTCAGCAGGAGAAAGGCAAAAGCAAAAAGAAAGGGGGTCCCTACCTTCGTTGGGGTGTGTGGGAAAAATATGCACAACACCTGTCCTCCTCCATTGTTAGTTAAGGGTCAATGAATCTACTTTATTTGCATTTGGTTTCTTTTAAATTCATTCAAGTTTGAAAAAGTTATGGTCAATTTGCTCCAAGCGGGTAAAACCCTGAACTAGGGTAAACATTGGTGAAGCTCCTATTCTAACTGTGGAATCCACCTATAAATTAGTGTGTAGTGAGATTTATATGTATTCTAAAGGTTTGCAAAGTTACAGGGTTTGAGGGTAAGGTTTTGGGCAGATCTAATGATGCCCTAGGATTGTAATTAGAGGAAAACTTAGAAATTATAGTGTATAGTGGGGTTTTTAAGTGATTTTTTTGTGGGGTGTGTGTCTTTATTGTTTCAGATGGTTGATTAAGTGTATTTTGATCCCTTTCCTGTTAGGATTGAGTGATATTACAAGTTTGGGTCCATTACTGTTGACTGACCAGTTAAGGCAGTCTTATGACAGTCCTATTTTGGAGTCTAAAATGAAGGTTCAGTTTAAGTGTTTGATAAAATGTCATGAATAAAAGGTGGAAGAAGGTATGATATGGTTTTGCATGCATATTTGCACTTATTTGTGGCATTAGGAAATAGAGGTGGGCTTGGGAATATGGAGTTGGTTGTTTATGTGGTCTCAAAGGGCCTAGTTGTTGATTTGGACAGTCTACATTGAAAGTTCTTATGTTTGAGATGTTTATGTTGGAGAAAGGGTTTGGGTCAATCACTTTGATGTTGTTTAATATGGTTTGAGGAATCAACAAGAATTTGTATGCCTGATCTTAGTTTGAGTTTTTTGGAACTAAGTGTTTTGTGAAGGAAAAAAAGGAGTCCTAGTTGCAAGAGTAAACAAGAATTGGTTGAGTTTTTGTCAAGTTGAGGTTTGGTTGAGTTGTTTGTGCTCCTGCATTGCATCAATTAGCAATAGAAATATTTTTTTTAGCAATATTATCAAGTTGAACAATTTGTAATCAATGTAGTTATAATAATCATAATATATTTATTAATAATTTAAAAACATAGAATTACATTAATTTTAGAGAGAAAATTCTTCAAATTCGAACAATTAAAACAATATTATAAAGTAAATAATTTAAAATGATTTGTAATGAAAGTAAGTTATGATTTATACAATAAACTATGTGTTTATCCTTTGTTTCATTAGGAAAAAATATAATTAAAAAAAATGATATTATCCTTTTTAAATAGTGATATTATCTCTTTCATTACAAAACAAATATACTTTAAAGAAATCATGTAAAGGTTTGATTTCTTAAAAAAAAAAGGTTTTTGAAGTAGTGATTTTATATATTGTTTTTATATTTTTAAAATTGTTGAATAGTCATAACTTTCTCAATCATCTTCTATCATTCTAACACAAATCATAAAAATCTAATTAGATTCATATAGAAAACACCTTTAACATAATAAATGAAATTTTATTATATATATTAATATTTTTTATAAAATATAATATTAATATTTTTATTGATTAATTTTTTTAAAAATGATTTCCACATTTAAAATCAACTTACTAAAAAAATTAATTAAAAATACTACCAATAATAACTAATTAATTTATAAAAAATAATAAAAATGAAATAACTAATTAAAAAAACAATCCTTATAGGACAATGTAAAGCAGGAAATTTGCAAATTGCATTTGGGTCCGTTCTCTGCAACCTATCCGGCTTCTTGAAGAACGAATCCCACCTACCCAGTATCAAGCTAAAATATCTTAGCCATAATGGTCTTTGCACGAGCTAACTCAAATTCAAGTCAATCATCATCCTTTTTCTTTCAACTGGAAATTTCCTCTCACCTACCATGCAGCCGTATAAGTTTGACGGGATCCCATGAACCAATTTTTCCTTCTCTTGCTCTTGCTATAAGTTCAACCCCAACTCCCACCCTTTCTTCAAATTACGACATTTTCATCATCCTTGTTAAGACTTTTCTTGCTCAATAGGAATTGGAATATATCAACACTCATTTAAGATGGGAGGAAGCAGCATTTTGATACTCGGAGCAACTGGTTACATTGGTCGCCATGTGGCCAGTGCAGCCATTGCTCAAGGCCACCCTACTTCCCTTCTTGTTAGGGAATCCACAACTTCTAACCCTGACAAGGCCAAGTTGCTGGAGTCCTTCACATCCAAAGGAGCAACTCTGCACTATGTAAGTTACTCATACAATCACCATTCAACAACAGACAATGTTTTTCTTGCCACTAATGTCATTTTTGTAATACCCAAATGCAGGGATCTGTAGATGATTATCCAAGCCTTGTAAAGGCAATCAAGAAGGTGGATGTGGTGATTTCCGCAGTGGGTGCTCAACAGTTAGCAGATCAGTTCACTCTCATTAAGGCCATCAAGGATGTTGGAACTGTCAAGGTACAATCCATGTCTATGTTTTAACCAAATTCATGACAGTGGTCATAATGCAATTCTGTTGTCCTGGATTAAGTTTATGTGTATCTTTTGCAGAGGTTTTTCCCATCAGAGTTTGGGATTGATATTGACAGACACCACGCAGAGGAGCCTACGAAGAGTATGTTTGACTTGAAAGCTAAACTCCGTCGAGCTATTGAAGCAGAGGGCATTCCACATACATATGTTGTTCCCAACAGTTTTGCAGGCTACTTTCATGCTAACCTTGCGCAGTTCGGCCAAACAGCTCCTCCAAGAGACAAAGTTGTCATTTATGGAGATGGAACGACCAAATGTATGTGCCATTTTCATTTACTATTATGATTATTTGTTGATTCATGATCTCTGTTATTGGAGATTTGTGGTCTCTATTTTTAGATTTATTTTGTGAGTCATGATGCCTGACATGAGTTCCATGCAGAGCAGCAATAGATGAGGAGTCTCTGTTATGGAATTTTGCTTGATCTTTGGTCTGAAATATCTTTGAATTGGGAATGCAGCTGTATATTCAAAGGAAGAAGATATTGGGATATTCACAATCAAGGCAGTAGATGATCCAAGAACCTTGAACAAGATCCTTTACTTGAGGCCTCCTGCCAATACTATCTTCACCAATGACCTTGTAGCCCTTTGGGAGGCAAAGATAGGGAAGACTTTGGAGAAGGTCTATCTATCTGAGGAGAAGGTTCTTAAATTAATCCAAGGTAAGGGTTTGCAACCCCGATTCGATGGTTTACTATGAAAATTGGCGGATGAAACTTTAAGCTAGGGAATATACTATTTACGCATTCGGGGAATTACTTGCTTCTGTTGGATGAAAAACTTGGTAAAACGGTTTCATATGAGGGTCGCTTCTGAAAGACCAATTTGTTACTTTTCTTTTGCCCAAACAGTTTTACCAATAACTTAATTTGTGTATCACACTAGATCAGAAATGAAGTCTACTAGTACAGATCCATCCATCTTAAGATGGATCATTTGGAACACATACTCTCTAACATATTAACATACATATATTTTTCTATCAACATAATCCTTGAACCTCCTTTAGGTGCAAGTGTTAGTATATATATACCTTTATATAGAATTGTCTTTCTTTTTCCTAATCTCTCTTAGAGAGATCAATTAAACTATTAGATTTTTTATATTTTAATTTAATTTGATCTATATAAAAATATATTAATTATTAATTATAATAATTTCATATTTATATTTAATATTTTTTATTGAAGAATATAATATATAATAATAATATAACTTATATATACTATTAAATATAATAATAAATATAATCATGGTCTGTGAGTCTGCCATTTGGTGATCCTAGGTGAAGAGAAATCATAGTCCACTTTAGTCCTTTGTGTTACTTAGGAGATACTAGACTATTCAAGCTCTCCCCTTGCACTTCGTGCAAGCCTGGGGATCAGTCGAAAATGTCTAGTGTCTTCTTTTAGCAGGATCTGCTTGTGGATTTCATCCCCCCAAGGGACGATCCCAACAATGTGTACTGGAAGGGTATATAAAGGGGGGAGAGTCAAAGTTGTACCCCAATCCAGTCATGTTGTGTCTGGCGAAGCGTCAAAGCTAGGTGATAACTAGATAAGACATGAAGAGTTGGTCCAAGTTTCTAGTACCTCGCTAGGGCTTCCAACTCACGCCTGTGATGGGCTGGTATTCACGGTTGTGCCTCACGTATTGTGCGTATATCAAGGACTCCCTAGTTTTCCTTGTTCAGCCTAGATAAAGGATCGTGTTGGCCATACCCTTCTTATTAGAATCTTAGGATTGTGTTGCTTGAACTATCTTCTTTGTGTGAAACCAATGTATTTATGTTTGGTCGAGTCAGCCTTTGCCTTTTGCTTGTTGTTTTTTGTGTTTTCTTGTCCTTTACCTTAGTTGTTTTTTATCCAAGTCTGTTGTTTGGGCAATTTTTCCTTTGTCAAGGGAAAACTTGTTGTTGTTTGCGGTGAACCTGTTGTCCACAGGAGCAACCCTGCCTTTTGTCTAGGTTTTCTTAGTTAGTTTCTGCAAAATCGCCCATTCTTCATAGAATAGGCGAGCTTGCACCCTACTTGGGCGAGTTTTCCACTAATTTAGGTGAGCCTAACACCTAAAGGGGCAATTTTGCTCTCTGTTTGAGTCATCCTATCAGTCCAATAGCCCATCACAGTCAACTTTTTTCTCAAAAGAGGCGAGTTTGCTTCAATTTTGGGTGAGCTTGCTTCATCCTTGGGCGATTGTGCTTACTATTTCAATCCCCTATCAGTGCCTAGAGTCATCATATTCACCCATTTCCTGAGAACAAATGATTTTGCAACATAATTGGGCGAGTTTGCACTCTGAACAGCCAATCCTGCTTTCTATTTAGTCAGTTTGTTTATCTGTTTGGTCTATCCATTTATCTGTTTCCCGATTCCATGAGACTATTTTCCTATTCTGAGAGTCCTTTTCCCCGTTCTGTGAGTCTGTTTGTCCATTCTAGGAGTTCATTTTCCCGTTCTGAGAGTCTGTTTCCCTATTACGTGATTCTGTTTCCCCATTCTGACAATTTGTTTTCCCGTTCCAATAGTCTGTTTCCCCAGTTCAAGAGTCTGTTTTCCCATTTCAAGAGTTTGTTTACCCATTCCGAGAGTTTGTTTCCTCGTCTAAGAGTCCTTGTTTCAAGAGTCCATTTACCCATTCTGAGAGTCAGTTTACCCATTCTGAGAGTTTGTTTCCCCATTCTGAGAGTCTTTTTTCCCATTCTGAGAGTCTGATCTTTGTCCAGAAAGTTAATCTATTGGACTTCCAAAAAGCTTGTTGTTTTCCAAGTCATTTGCACCTTTTGTTTTCCCATAATCTTCACTTCAATCTATCTAAGCTTTCTAAAAGTCATCCATTCGTCATCTGAATCATATAGGTACATCCTAAAACATATCTAGGTTATATATCCATCATCGTTTTCTCAATCCAAATCCTTTTAACTTCATTTGAAGTTATTATCCAAATTGGCCTAGGTGTCTGAAACCGATCATAATCTTTCAATATCTACTTAGGATCGTAATCCATCCTAACTCAGTCATCATCTTCAGCCCAATCAAACCACTTTCAATCTCAAGGTGGATTTGGTGCCACAATCATTTGTTTTTCCTCTTTAATCTGATCAATCAACATAGGTTAAGTCACCTAGGGTGATTTCTGAACTTGGTTTAGAATCCCTTTCATCATCCTATCTCACCCATCATCCAATCTTATCAATCATTTCATCAATCAATCTAGTCCAATATGATCCAATCACATCTCTATCTAATCATCCAATCAATTGATCCATTATCTAATCTAATCAATCCTTCAATCATCACTTAGGTCATCTCTACATTGCATCTTAGAGTTTAGCCTCATCTCAGTTCACATTTTCATGCTCGTTCAAACTCAATCACAAGCAAAAAAGCAAATGACAGAACAACAAACCTAGGGTTCCCAACCAAATGTCCCCCAGGATCCTAACAACGGTGCAAATATCCCTCAGGATCCCAATAACAGTGCCTCATCACATTCCAATACTAACATTCAAAACACTTCACCACCTGGTGACGAGAACATGGTCAATCAGTCTGAAGTCACAGTTGATGAATACCTCAACAATCCTGTCAATGTTCAAATGACGGATCACCTCCTCAATGAGTGTGGGGATAAGATTCTCACCACTCTAATCAAAAGGAATCAAACCACCACCTGATTTTGATATGTCAAAATATACCTGGTAGTCATTCTCTTCTAGCACCTCAAGACCCGCAAACTTCCCAGAATGCTCTGAGAAATTCATATATCCCCTAAGGTGCACCTATAGAAAATGGGTATCTACTTGGGTTCAGAAATTTCATGATACATCAAGTTGCAAGCTACCCTCACCTCCCATCCTCGGCCATCGAAACACAACCTGATCCTAAGGATCCCTATGCCTATGGAATGCCACAGAATATTCCACCAGCACCCATGCCTGTCCAACAGGGTCCACCTAGTCAATTGTCCATCAACATTGGGGGAAATCTTGTTCTTGCATTGATGCCACCTCCAGGGCCTGCACCTATTGGCAATCTACCACCGCCACCTCAAGGTAACATCCATTCATTCCAACAGCCTCCCGTTAATCATTATCACTCCACTGCATTGCAAGCACAACTGCAAGACACTATTATCCCTTTGCAAGAACCGCCACAACATACTGCTACCATCGACGTTTCATCTCTACCACCCCATTAGCAACCTCTGCAGCAAAATGTTACAATCCCACAACAAAATGTCACAATCCCACAACAAAATGTTTCAATTTCACAGCAACACACTATCATTCCTACGCAACCCCCACATCAAGTGACGCAAACTGCATCGCATCCTCCACAACCGCCCCATGGTGCCTCTGCAACAATCCCACAATAGCAACATATCCCATATCTCCCACTTTATTAGCAACCACCACAATAGCAACAACCACCCTAGCATACGCACATTCCAACACAAATGCAATGGAATCCCCTCACATAATACCTCTACCATCCGTCAAGCACATATACCGCCTATGCTACTACATCCAATCCTAATCCAAATCTCCATATGGCCTCTCAGAACCGCCCATAGACTCAACCACCACTTTACACCAACCCTCCACAATCACACATGAATCCTTACCAACAGTTGTCTAATCTGCAACCACCTCCATATACTACACAAAATCCCAACATTGCGTACAATTACCAATCCAATTCATATTACACTCAGCAACAACCACCTTATCAATAGGGGGATCCATCCACTTCCTACACTCAGCAACAACCACCTTACCAACAAGGTGCTCCATCCATGACCCACTATCAATGACCGTCATCATACCAACAAGGAGTTGTCATGTTATCGTACTACCAAGTTTCTACACAATATTAGCAGGGTACTCCATCCACTTCATATTATCAACAACAACCACCCTATCAACAAATAACTTCCACCTCTTACTATCAAAATTTGTCATCCTCTTATCCACCTTACATCAATTTGCAACCACAATCCACATACACCAATCAATACCAGCAAATGCCTCGATATACACCTACACCAACATATGATCAAGTTGCTTCTGCACCATCCTCATCATATCAGCAGTATCCTCCATACAATCAACTTAATCCATCTAATCCGACTCCCGCAATGCCTATCAATAAAGATTTGGAAGAAGTCAAAGTTGAGTTAAAGGACTTGCAAGTAGGGACTGACAAATAATCATTTAAGTTTGAGGATATTTGTCCCTATCTGTTTGATCCTTTTATTTCATTGGTTCATTTCTCGAAGCATTTCGAGGTGCCAAAATTTGATAAATACAAAGGAACAAAAGACCCCAAGGCTCACCTTCAAGAGTTCTATGCCCACTATTAAGAAGTCATGCATAATGACAATTACCTCATGAGATTGTTTCCAAGGAGTTTGCAAGGGATAGCCCTTGATTGGTTTATAGGTCTTGAGACGGAATCTATCAACTCCTTTGCACAACTTTCAGAAGAGTTTGTCTCCCACTTCTCCTTTAATCTGGAAAAGCATATCAATACATTAGATCTCTTAAAGGAAAAGTAGCGTGAGGGAGAAACCTTTGTGAGCTATCTTCAAAGATGGCGAGCTTTAGGAAGTCAGATTAAATCCTCGTTAAGGGAAAAGGACATGGTCACCCTATTTATTGAAAACTCTCATCCGTATATGGCCCATAATTTTAGACTTCACTATGTCACAACCTTCGTGGAAATAGTGGAGAAAGGTCCTATCCTTGAGAGGGAAATTATTGCAAAAGGGTTAGTCAAAATCTTTAACTCTGATAAAGAGAAATCGTCTGGCGATAAGCCTCGTTATTGGAACAAGAACAAAAACACTATCAATGATGGTTTCACTGACACCAAACATGTCCAAGTGGAAAATGCTTCCCAAAAGCCACAATATCCCCCTCCTCAGTAGTCAATGCCTAATGCTATATCTATTCCACAAGGGGCACCTCATCCACCCCAAAAATCCAATTAGAACAATCAATGGGGTAACAAATGTCAATTTACTCTGCTAGGAGAACCCCTAAGTGTCATGTTTAATAGGCTCCTTCAAGCTAACTACCCGATCACATATCATGTAACCAAGCCTCTTAACGAATCTGAGCCCAAACTAACCTGGTACAAAGACATCGAGTATTGTGAGTTCCATAAGATTAAAGGGCATACATTGAATAAGTATCAGGGTTTTAAAATGTACATCTAGGATCTCATAGATCGGCGTGATATACATGTAGATGCTAACATGAAACCCTTGTCCAATGCTCAATTACATATATATCAAAATGCTTTCCCTAAGCACAACTAAGTCCCTAGCACATTAAACACCAACCCAGGGTCTAGTAACAATAATAATCAAAATAACAACACCAACAACATTAGTTACAAAAATGTGCCATTTAATTATCAATGCATCATCATGCACATTAGAAGCTTCTTTTTCCCATTCCCACTACTACCCTGGAGGTAAATAGGACCACCATAGACTTCATCATCCCGCTCATCTACCAAAGCATTAGCCACCACATCATCCACTCCATCATCCACATATGATTCCACCCTAACCAAAGTCCAAATCATTGACAAGGGGTGTGGTGAATATGAAATGCATACAACTTTGAACGTGGCAACTATGCCACCCTCACCACACACATATGGCCAACCTTCTTAGTTAGCACCGAAGGAAGAGGAGAAGATGATCACCTTGAGCTCCAAGAATGTGGGATCCAGTACCTTCTGCTCTCCTGGGTTAAGGTAAGACACACTAGAAGATGACATCATCCAATGGGTATGTCGTGAGGAACCCGAACCCTCTCCCCTCTTGAAATAATATTTCCAAGAGACCTATCCTTGGCTCTCTAAGTTTGCAGAAAAACACAATTATCAGGGGGGAGGCCTTCATGTAGAAGAGAAAGGAAGACAACAACCAATAGACACTTTTGTGCATCCAAGAAATCTAGGCTTGGGCTATGACACCAAACAAAAGGGTCCTATGGCATCATCTAGTGCCTCTAACAATGTCAGTGAGAGCAACAGTCTCCTTGAAGACATACTAGAGGAGGAATCTGTCAAACACACGTACGATGATGTAGATCACACTGACCTTTCTTCCATGTTTGAATGCTTATCCATTTGTACCATTAGCCTATCCCTTCAACATCCTAAACTCATAGACTAGGACCTACATGGTAGTGCACCTATCGACACTTTTCCCTCAGTGGATATGTACGTACATCTCATGGGATTGGGGGAAGACGAACATGCTAACCTAAAAAGTACAAAGTAACAAAATAAAAAAGGGTCACCTAGTGAAAACCTCCCCGATAAATTTGGGAACTGAAGAGGAACCCAAAATCACATACGCAGCCAAAGCACTATCAGAGGAAGAATACTCTAACATCACCAAGCTTCTCAAAGAAGGCATCATCAATTTCACATGAACATATTAAGATATGTCGGGCCTTGATCCTTCTCTAGTAGTACATAACTTGGATGTACATCTAGATGCTAAACCTGTCAAGCAGAAGCTCTAAAAAATTAACCCCCAAGTGGCTCTACTAGTCAAGAAAGAGTTGGAGAAGTTATTGGAAGATGGATTCATAAGACCCATTGACTATTCAAATTGGATCTCAAACATAGTGCCAGTCACCAAACCAAATGGTAATATCAGCATTTGCACAGACTTATGAGACCTCAACAAAGCTTGTCCGAAAGATGATTTCCCTTTTCCAAACATCGACATGTTGGTGGAATTAACTGCAGGGCACGAGATGCTTTCCCTAATGGATGGATTTTCTGGATATAATCAGATCAGAATTGCACCTGAGGACCAACATAAAGCATCCTTCACTACACCTTGGGGCACATTCTATTACAATGTCATGCCCTTCGGCCTCAAAAATACAGGGGAAACCTACTAGCAAGCCATGACCGTCATCTTCCATGACCTCATTCATATTATAATGGAAGATTATGTCAATGACCTGTTGGGGAAATCAAGAACAATGGAATAGCACCCGACAGTTCTTAAGAAGATATTTGAGCATCTAGAACATTATAAGCTACGGCTAAATCCAAAGAAATGTTTCTTTGGGGTCATGTTAGGAAAACTACTAGGTTTCATCATCCACAAAAGAGGCATAGAGGTCGATCCAACAAAATTCAAGGAAATCATGGATATGCCTACATCGCACAATCTCAAATAGTTAAGGAGCCTACAAGGTAAGTTACAATCCATCTAGTGGTTCATAGCTCAATTAGCTGACAAATTCTAGTCATTCACTCATCTCCTAAAAAAGGATACCATCTTTAAGTGGAATCAAAAGTCTCAGCTCAGCTTTGACACGATCAAAGAGTACTTAGCTCACCCACCCATCCTTATGCCTCCAATTCCAAGTAAACTGCTCCTGCTATATATTTCTACTACTTTAGTGGCATTGGAGGCATTTTTGGTGCAACACGATGAGTCATCAAAAGAAATAGAAATCTATTACATCAGCTGGACTCTAGTTGGCTATGAGCTCAACTATTCTCTAATGGAAAAAGCTTGCCTAGCCATGGTCTTCAGTTCGCAAAAACTCTTACACTATATGCTTAGTCACCTAGTGAAGCTCATCTCCATGGTCTGTCCACACAAATATCAGTTATCTAGGACAAATCTGACTGGTCGGATGGCTAAGTGGGTCATGTTGTTAAGAAAATTTGATATAGAATATGTGGATCAAAAAGCTATTAAAGGACAAGTGATAGTGAATCAGTTGGCAGATGCTCCCCTAGTAGATCCCTATCCTCTAGTGACAAAATTTTCTGATGAAGGAGTCTCCACAGTAACAGAAGTAGCCATATGGACACTGTACTTTGATGGGTCGCACAAACACAATGGATCAGGGACATGAATCTTGCTCGTCACCCCCTAAGGTGATTATATACCAAAGTCATTCAGGTTGGCTTTTCCATGCATAAACAACATCGCTGAATATGAAGCTCTTCTTACTGGCCTCAGAATTGCAATCCAATGGCATATCACTCACCTAAGAGTCTTTGGTGATTCCCAGTTAATCATTAAACAAGTCAACGATGAGTTTCTAACAAAATATGATAAGTTGTTACCTTATAAACGCATGGTAGATGACTTCAAAAGGTATTTCATATCCATCCAATTAGACCAGATTCCAAGAGTGCAGAACAAAGCAGCGGATGTGATGGCTACCATTGGTTCTCTAATCGACATGCCTAAAGATCGAACAGAGTGTCAGTTCCTCATTGAACAACTCTTAATCCTTGCTTACAATATCCTTGAAAGTGAGATGGCGTGTGACATTGTAGGTCCTACATCACCATGGTACCATGATATTTATACCTACCTACAAGACAATATCTTACCTCTTGAACTTACACGCAACCAACAAAAATCTTTCATCCAATGAACATCCCGTTATACCATCATAGGTGATACACTTTATCATCATGGGTATGATGGAACCCTCCTCAGATGTCTGAATGAGACCGAAGCTCACTCCACATTAGCGGAAGTACATAGTGGTGTATGTGGGGCCCATTCAAATGGCATTGCCCTAGCTAAGAGAATTCTCTAAGCGGGATACTACTAGCCTACACTAGAACATGATTCTTGTGAGTTCATAAAGAAGTTCCTACCCTGTCAACAACACACGGATTTGATACATGCTCCTGCACAAGATTTACAGCCTCTTATAGCACCTTGGCCCTTTTCTCAGTGGGGTTTTGACTTAATTGACAAGATATATCCCCCATCCTCTAGTGGCCATACCTTTATCATCACTACCACTGAGTACTCACCAAGTGGGTGGAAGCTATGCCACTCTCACAAATCACAAGTACTTAGATTTCTAAGTTTATCCTTTTCCATATTCTCTGTAGATATGGAATCTCGTCCACTATCATCTCTGATAATGAAAAACCATTGAAGAACCAAGCCATGATACACCTCTGCAAAACCTTCCACATCCAACATCGTTAGTCTACACCCTATTACCCCCAAGGTAATGGTCAAGTGGAAGCCACCAACAAAAATTTGATCAAGATCCTTAAAAAGGCGGTCAACAATACTAGTCAATATTGGCACCTTCACATCCATCCTGCCCATTGGGCATACCGCACCTCCATCCACACGCCTACTAGTGCCACTCTATATTCTCTCATTTATGGTGTTGCTGTTATCTTGCTAATTGAGGTAGAAATCCCTTCACTAAGAAACTCCATGAAGAATCTTATCAGCGATGAAGATGCTCAGGTTGGAAGACTCAACCAACTAGAACTCCTAGATGAAAGACGGATCAAAGCGTATGACCATCTTCAAGCATATAAAAATCATCTTAAAAGAAGCTACAACAAGAAGGTCCATCCTCGCCAATTTAACATTGGTGATTTAGTCCTTAAGGAGAATCAGCGCACTCAGCAGGACTGAGATAAGAAAGGGAAATTTGAAGAAAAATTGTTGTGTCATTATGTCATCACAGCAAAATATGGATCAGGGGCATACATACTTGCCACACCTAAAGAAGATCCCCTGGAGGAGCCCATTAAAATCATGCACCTAAAAAGGTTCTACACTTAAGTCAGCTAGGGTATCCTATCTTGCAAAAATACAAAAAAATACAAAAAAAATCAAAAAAATTAGAAAAATCCAAAAATAGTAAAGATAAATAATTCATTCTATGGTGAAAACCACCCTTGGTGGTGCCTTGGATAAGTATATTTGGTGAAAACCTGGTAACAGGTGCCATTTGTATAGGGCTTAATCATTATCTACCTTGCATCCTAGTTACTTTATGCTTCTACCCATCTTGATTTCATATCCCATAATCCTCTTGATCCTATCTCTCCATCTGCATCCACCATCCTGTCACTTGGTATATTTTGGTTGAGAAAATTATGAGCTTCATCTGCTGTCTATTATTTTGAGCTTATATCCTAATCTGAGCTTGTGTCATCATTCCTTGTCATCGTGCCCGTCCTTCGCTTCCATCTAAGTTCCTTCATCATGTCGGTCTTCATTTAGATCTCATCCTGTCATCTCGGTCTTTTTGACCTTTTCAAACTATGTTTCCCCTATGATTTCATCTACACAACGTTGATCATTTGATCTACCCCTAAGGCTTTGTTTTTGGTTCGTCCTATCATCATTTTCCATCATCCTCTTTCTACTTTTATCCACGATCTTTTCTTGAACTATGAGAGCTTTGCACTTTCATGTAGGCAAGGCTAATCTTTGATCAGCCCCAAAGTCCCTAGGTCTTTAGTGTGTGTCATTCTTATGTTGTGTTGTCAAGTACATCCTTATCTAGCTGGTTCTTCATAAATGAGATCCATTTCTATCATGAGATTCAATCAGTTTTGGAGTCCCTTGTGTCATATCGATCTTTTAGTTTAGTATCCATCTTTTGGTCTCAACAGGATGCATCCTTCCTAACATACCTAATCAATCCCATCCATCCTCTCGATCCTATGGAAAAGGATGTTTGAAATTGATTGTGATCATTTGATACTTTTGGATTTTGTTTATTATTTGAGCTCCCTATCATAACTTGTCCAGATCGCCATGATCTGTCATATCATGGTGTGTTTTCATTGGTAAACATAGGGGCATATCTTGATCTTTTGTTTGTTTTTGTCTTCTTGGTTGTCCCACATAGTACCCACCAAGACTCCTGTGGTCTTGTGTTATGCTCGGGCATCCTTTTGTGCTTGTGGTTTTCCTAACACCTGGCTTGACCAAGGTCTTCGTGACTTTGGGGTGTTGGGATAGCCTTCTTGTCTGCACAATGTTTGTTTTATGCATTGACACTAATCCACCTTGGTTTACATACCCTGGCACCTGGTGTCTTATGCTATAGCAAAAATTAGTGCTCCGAAAATGGAAAATTTCATTAGGATTGTATTTCATGTTCAATTCCATTGCATTACATCCATACCTGACCTATGACCTATGATTTTGGTTGTGAAAACATTCACCTTCCATCCCTTCTTCTTCAGATACCTATGGTTCTTGACAAGTACAGTTTCATGCCCATCCTCCCTTAATTTTGTAATAATTACAGGGAAGTACTTGCCATTAAACCAACAATACACCTACCATTGACCCTCATCACAATGCAAGCCCTTATTTGCACTCATGTTCTCACTCATAAATCACACACCTTCATTTTTATAAACTAAAGCAAGAATGACAGAAAATAAAGTCAACCTACCACTTATGTCCATCATTATGCAAAGCCATGTCCACATTGCATTTTATCTATTAGCGTTAGTTAAGGAATTTAATTGTATCTCATCCCACATTATAGGTTCATTGTGTTTCTTTCTATATGTATTATAATCTCATATTTATCTTGAGTTGTTTAGATTAATCACATTTGGTTATTCTAAGCATCTTAGATTCATTTTATTATCCATTCATTTCCATATTAGTCCATATCATTAACACATTACATACATTGTCACCTACATCACAAATCGTTAGGTCCATATCCTTAGCATATAAAGCCATAAATCATCCATCACATCATGCATCATACACTTTAGATATCATACATATCATCCATATCATCCATATAAGCATAAACATATACACACATCACATCATCATGATCATCCATTATAAAATCATAAACATATACATATGCAAAAATAAACCATCCATCATGTACACACAACTTGTAGTGTCAATAAGGGCTGCCGCATATCATATAAAAATCAAAATACAATGTCCATCACATGAGCCATAATAATTTCCATCACATCATCAAAATATATGTCCATCATATACATCGGTAATCATCAAATAAAATACAAGTGCCAGGTTTTGGATCAAATCTAATCTATGTTGCTCTGTACTATACACCCATCCTAA
Organism: Sequoia sempervirens; assembly: GCA_007258455.2. Classification (NCBI taxonomy): domain Eukaryota; kingdom Viridiplantae; phylum Streptophyta; class Pinopsida; order Cupressales; family Cupressaceae; genus Sequoia; species Sequoia sempervirens. Next base: position 111,636 of record VDFB02385443.1, on the reverse strand, counting down.
ACCTACCAAAATCTTGTGTCATATCATCTATCCTCTGTCCTCTCTACTATGAGCTACCCACATCTGACATTGGTGGTAGTCTAGCACTCCTCTCCGTGGAGGGGTCTCTCGATAGCTACTATACCCATAGGTGTGTGTCTCTGCTGACTGGGATTGTGTTGGCATCTATGGTACCACTCTGACATAGGCAAGCACCTGTTGTGCATGGTATGGCACTGCCATGAAGCAGGCCACCATATAGTAGCTGGCTTCCCACATGTACTCATCCCACACACAAGCCTAATACCTAGCTAAGTCCCACTCTGCCCTGTACCTGTCCCAAAACATATGGATCTCCTCTCAAATGCCCATACATCCTATGCCAACCTCAGCTGGCCAATCTCTACTCCCATCTGTGACACCTACTCTATAGACCTATCCCTCTCATCCCACATGAACTGTACCTATATCTGTGCAACGTCTCTCTCCCTCTACAATGATTGTACCTCAGCCCCTGTCTCTCATCCCTCACCCTGCATAGCCTGTGCCTGTGCCTATGTTTTATCTCTCTCTCTCTCTCCACAACATGTTCCCATGCCACTTTCGTGTCCCTCTCACCCTGCAGGATTTGTACCTATGTTTGTGTTGCATCTCTCTCTATCTACATGATCTATAACTAGGCCCTCATGCCCTCCTCTCTCTCCTACATCAACCCCATGTCACTGACTACCTGCTCTGCTAGCTCTTCCCTGTCATAGAACTCATCTCACTCCCATCTCAAATCATTCTTCTCCCTTAGTAGCTTGTCCACCTGTCTCCTCAAATCATCCAGGTCTCTCTTTGCCTCCGCCAGGGTCTTTGCCGACACTTGGTCTGTCACTCCTTTGAGCTCTCGCTGTCCCCTCGCCTGCAGTATGGTCACCTCTTCCTGAAGCCTGTCTCACTCCCATCTCACCTTCACCCTTGCCATGATCTTGGACACCTCTCCCTCAAGCCAAATCACCTTTACTCGAAGCTGGCTCACCTTGGTCTGTAGTACATCCCTCTATGCCTCCAACTCTAATATCTGTCGTCTAGTATTATTGGCCAGTGCCAAAAAATCTCTCTCCCTCCGCCCACACCTTGGCTACCTCCACATGTAGCATGCTCACCTCGGCCTCCAATCTCATCCTCATAGCTTTTGCATCCCCTAGTCTTTTCTCAACGATCTATAGTCTCACCACAACCCCTCTCAATAGTACAACCAAATCCTTTGGTGGGGGTGGTACGTATGGTACCACGGCCAACGGGTCAATCTCTAGAGCATCTACTTCCATCACCTCCACATGCGCCTCATCTCTCTCATCCATCACCTCCACCTGTGCCTCATCTCTCTCCTCCTCTACCTTTGCCTCCTCCTGGTCTCTCCTTTATTGTCCCCACTCCTCCTCTACCTCCTCTATTAAACTCTTGCCTTGACCTCTCCCCGTCCTCTCCCCTACTGACCTTCTACCTTAGTCACGTCCTACCCTCCTCTATGTTTTCCTTTCCTCCTCCCTCTCCTCTATCGTACTAGTCTTAGCTCATCCTCTGGCACAAAACCAAGTTCCTCTACAATTAGCTCCATTGGTGTAATTTGTGCGGGCCGGTAATGGGCAAACCACACAAAGAATCTAACTATCACTCCTGCATCTTCTCTCCCTCCTCTCCTACCTAGATAAAGTACCTGTTGCAACCCCTCCCAATGTTGTCTCACAAACTTTGCTTTAATCTTCTCCCCCCATGGTCACTCTTGTGTGATCCGTTTGAATCTCTCTGGTGCATGAGGAATGTCTTGCAGAAGCCCAAACTGTCTCGTCACCTGATCTGCCCTATGTAACTCCACTATATGAGGCTCTCTCTCGATTATATAGGATACTACACAAAAATATCCTCTATGTCTCTCCTCATCTCTCCTCCATCCAGAAAATCATCGTGTCATGTATGGCCTCGACACTATTTGCTCCTCCCAAAGATCATCCAACATCCTCCTCCATCTATGCAGATCACTGAAGCCCTGATAATGCCATACCTAGTCATACTTTGTCCCATACTAATATGCCACTAGTAGTGTCAGATCCTGCAACCCTGTTGTCACCACTCCTGGCCTGGCCACACTAATGTGTCCCAAGCCCATATTTGTAATAGCATCACGTGTAATGTTGAGAGCCCCTCGATAGCACACAACGTGCAAATCCCTATACAGCAAAGCCAACACACATGGACCCCATGCAAACTCCCCCTCACTCTGCTCCATGATATGTCACATGGAGAAAAAGAACTTGAGTAATACTTCTCCTCCTAGTCGGCAAGCCGAGATTTGAAAGGGGATTTCTTGGATCATTTGTATTTCTAGTACGAATGGAGCTTAGAGGAGCTAGGTATGTATCTTGTATATATTTTTGTGAAAGATGGAAAATGTATTTTGTTGGAAAAACAAGGATAGACAACTGAGAGGGGGGGTGAATTGATCAGTTGTCTCAAAATACTTAAACTTTTCAAACTTAACTTAACTTTATATTAGATCTAATGAAAGAACAATAAACCATAAACAATCAACACATCAGAAGCACAGAGAACACCAAATTTTTTTACATGGAAACCTTGTTAGAGGAAAAACCATGGTGGATGTTAGTCCACAACATTATACCCCATTAAAAGTATAATGAAAAATAATGGGAACGCACATGCATTCAGGCACACTGCGTAGAGCTCACTGCTCAAATATGAGAGGGCTCACTACCCAAGAATACAATGCAATTTGGATTAGATCTGCAGGGCATGAACTAAGAAAATAGCTTTTGCACAAGCTTAATTATAGTTCTAGATAAGCACATAAATATTTCTTCACACTTCTCTCAAACTTCTTCACACTTTGCTCAAACTTCTTCACAATCTACTCTGAAATCGAATGAATATATCAATGTTCACACACTTTCTCTTCTCTTGCTTATCCTCACTTCACACACAGTAAATTCACACAAACAACCAATCTTATATATCCGCAACCTGGATTTACATCAACAACTTCGTTGGGCAAAATATAAAACATATTTACAATGTCAACCCTAAATTTGCATATAAATTTTTAATGTGAATCAAACATTGTCAGCTAATATTATGATGTGACCCAAAAACAATATACTCGAGCATTCCAAACATTCAAATTTAAATATACAAGGATCCGCAACATGTTACAACCATCATGTCAGCCAAAAAAATGAAAACCCAAACACAAAAGAGAAAAACCTTCGACCACAAGCACACCGATCAACACAGATGTACAAAAAGGATAGAGAGTGATCTAGAAGCATCCACAAGCAACAAGAACTAATATAGAAGCATCTGCAACAATTGAGATTACCATAATTACATAAAATTCAATCAAGAACACTGATACAGACCACAGAAACACTATCAGAACACAACTATCCATAACATGATCAAATCTTCATGCGGACCTCTAAAACTTCTAGTAGATCATCTAGATACTCACAAAAATAAACCCTTTAGTCCACAAAAACTGATCTTCAACGTACAGAACAAGACACCCTCTTGACCTACATTGTTCCACTGGCAACCTGCAACTCTTCCTTCAACAATTTTTTCAATATCCTCGACATATACAACCTTCAATACAATAGTGCTAATAGTGTTGACATCAATGACAACCACATATTAGCAACACAACCACAACATCTAACAATCTCCCCCTTTGGAATTCATGGCAACACATGATATGAAAAATACCATCAACACAATCCCATTTAGGTTCCGACTCTTCTCCTCAATTGCTCTTCTCCCTAAAAATATTTTTCACATTGCTCTTCTCCCCCTTTGACATCACTGGAAAAGATAGCTATGAAGCATACATATTGATACAAGAAAATGCATTTTTAGTTCATATCGAGAGGGGTAATCACACCTAGCATCCCTCTGAGATACTCAAAAGTATCCTTTGGAAACAGTTTGGTGAAAATGTCTACAATTTGTTCTTTGGTAGGCACATACTCTAGTCTGACTTCTTTCTCACTCACTTTCTCCCTCAAGAAGTGAAACTTGATTGATATATACTTGGTCTTAGAGTGTAGCACTGGATTCTTTGATATGTTTATTGCACTTGAGTTGTCACAATATATGGCAATAGGCTCATCATACACTACTCTGATATCTTTTAGCATTTGTTTCATCCACATCACTTGAGTACGGTTATTTGTAGTAGTAATTAATATACTCTACCTCAGCAGTAGATAGAGAAATGGAATTCTACTTTTTACTCATCCAAGACACCAGCTTCTTTCCTAGGAAGAAAGCACCACCACTAGTACTTTTCCTATTATCTACATCTCCTGCCCAATCTGCATCCATATATGCACTCAAGGTAATATCATCATCCTTAGGATACTAAAGCCCAAAATTAGTTATTCCTTTCAAATATTTGAATATTCTCTTTATAGCAGTCACATGAGACTCTTTTGGATAAAAAATCTAGCAACTATACATACAAAATTCATAATGTATCATCTGGTCTGAGTTAAATAGAGAAATCCACCAATCATTGACTTGTATCTTGTTTGATTTTCCTTAGAAGAGTCATCATTTTGTGTTAACTTTCATCCAATTACCATGGGAGTATCAACAAGCTTTGAGTCTTCCATGCCAAACTTCTTCAGCAACTCTTTCACATATTTAAACTGAGATATGAAAATTCCATTGTCTAACTGAGTAACTTGCAATCCCAGAAATAAATTCATCTCTCCAATCATACTCATTTCAAATTCATTCTTCATTTCATTAGCAAATTTCATACATAGATTTCCATCTCCAAAAATGATGTCATCAACAAAGACCTCAATAATCAACTCTTTGTCATGATCCAATTTGAAATAAAAGTTACTGTCAGCAATACCTTTATTGAATCTAGCTTCAATAAGTATTTATCCAGTCTGGCATACCAGGCTCTCGAGGCTTGCTTGAGTCCATATAGAGCTTTATTTAATCGACAAACCATGTCTTCCTTATCAGTCAGTTGAAATCCATCTAGTTGTTCAATATATACCTCTTCTTCTAATTCACCATTCAAAAAAGCTAACTTCACATCCACTTGATAGACTTTATAGTTCTTATATGCAGCATAAGCAAGAAATAATTCTTTAGCTTCAATTTTGGCAACAAGGGCAAAGGTTTCTTCAAAATCAATACCTTCCATTTGTGAATACCCTTTACATACCAGTCTTGCTTTATTCCATACTTCACCTTGTTCAGTCAGCTTATTCTAAAAGACCCATTTAGTACAAATCACATTTTTATCTTTAGGTCTGGGAACAAGAATCCATGTATCATTCTTTTCAATCTGCATCAGTTCTTCCTTCATAGCTTCCATCCAGTGTTCATCATTATAAGCTTCATTGACATCTTTAGGTTCAATCTTAGAAATCAAGAAATAATCTTATGCAATCTTTCTTCTAGTTTGCACACCTTTATTCTTGTCTCCTATAATTTGGTTTTAAGAATGAGTCAGCTTTACATACCTCAAAACTTTAGGATTCTCTCAAATTTTTGGTTCTTTTTTTCTTTCTTCTACACTTGCACTTGTCTCTCCTTCCTAACTTTCTTGATTTACCAGAACAATTTGAAGTTGATTCTGTGTCTAAACATTCTTCCCTTTGTCTATGTTGGCTTCCTGGTCATCTAAATCATATCCACAATATCTAGATGATCTAGCAGAGTCCTCATCAACTTTGGCATTTGGACTTTCAATAATTTTTCTCAATCTTCTATTATAGCACCGACAAGCCTTGCTTTTAGTAGAGTAACCTAGAAAGATTCCTTCATTTCTCCTTGCATCAAACTTTCCTATGTCCGCATCTCTCTTAATATAACATTTGCTTCCAAAGATCTTGAAATATTTAACTGTAGGCTTATAACCAAACCATAGTTCAAAAGGAGTCTTACTAGAATTACCATTGACATTTACCTGGTTTAAAGTGTACACATCAATGCTTCTAGCTTCACTCCAATAAATCTAAGGCACATTTCCTTCAATCATTGTTCTAGCAGCATCTAGAACTGTTATGTTCTTTCTCTCTACAACTCCATTATCTTGAGGGGTACGGGGAGTAGATAATTGTTTTTTGATTCCATGCTCTTCACAAAAAGAATTTAACTCCCTAGAGGTGAACTCACCACCTCTACCTCACCTTAGGAATTTTATTTTAAGACCTTTCTCATTCTCTGCCATAGCTTTGAAACTTTTGAACTTCTCTAATGCTTCACATTTTTCTCTTAAGAAAGTAACCCATATCATCCTAGAGTAATCATCAATAAGCAGCATAAAGTACCTTTCTTCATGAAGACTTCTAACTCTGGAGGGACCACATAGATAAGTATGCACCAGCTCTAGTAATCCATTTGAATGATGTTGTTTTCTCTAAAAAGAAACTCTAGTTTGTTTTCCCATCTGACATTCCTTGCAAATTTTGTTAGCAGGCTTTACTAGCTTAGGTAGATCTCTTACTACTTGAGTGGAACTTACTTTGACAATGTTGTCAAAATTCACATCACATAGTCTCCTATGCCATAACTAGATTTCATCCACTTGGGCAATTAAACAGCTTTCACTAGCAGCATTCAGGTGAAAAATATTACCTTTTGTCTTTTCACCTGAAGCAATTACATTTCCATAACTTCCAAGTATCATGCATCTTCCACCTTTGAACTGAAGATCATAACCCTTGTCCACCATTTATCCAACACTCAGCAGGTTGTGCTTCAAGCCTTCACCATAAAGGATATCATCAGTGCTATGCTTACCACCAAGACAAATAGATCCTCTACCACGAATCACACCAACATTGTTATCTCTAAATCTTACAACCCCACCATCATATTTCTCTAGACTTACAAATTTGATTTTTTCACCAGTCATATGATGTGAGAATCTATTGTCAATAAGCCACTCATCCTTTTCTTTAGTTCAGGTTGCAAGAGCTTTCTCAACTTTAGCAAATTTAGTAGCCACCGAACCATTTTTCTTGATAGCAAGGAACACCCATTCATCTTCATTTCCATTTTCTTTATCAAATTCTCCGTCAGTCACTCCTTCAACATAGTAACATTTCTTTTGAAATCTAGATTTGTTAGGCTTACACCTAGGAACTCTTTCAGGAAACCTTGATGCAAAATGACCTATTTTATTGCAAGAGAAACATTTAATAGGAAACATTCCTTTATAATTACCTTGTCCCCTGCCTTCTTTCTTCACAATCAGTGCTTCCAACTCTTCTACTTCTCTTTCTTCATCTTCAAGTTTTTTCATTTCTTCCTCATACTTGAATGACTTTCTAGAACACTCTCTTGTATCATATCTTTGCTTGTTTCTTTCAGATATAGTAGCCTTATATGCATATTCAGTCTTGGGAACAAATTCACCAAATTCACTCAACTCAAAGGCAACAAATTTACCAATCATTGTATCTCTTGTCACATTTGTCACTAATCTGATCTCTTCAATAGCATGAGCCTTTGCTTTGTAAGAGGGAGGCAATGATTTGAGCACTTTAGCTACAATTTCTTCCTCTTCCAGGGTACCACCAGCACAAGTTCATTTACTCTTTGCATAAAAGAAGAAATATTTTCATCTTCACCCATCTTCAAATTTTCATACTTTCCTTTCAATCTCTGTAGCTTAGCCATCCTCACATGTGCATCTCCTTCATACAAAGTTTCTAGCTTCGTCCAGATCTCATAGTTGTCTTCAAACCTATCACATTTTTCATTTCCCAATCTGTCAGAGCACTCAGCAAAGCTTCCATAGCCCTGATGTTATTCTCAACCTCTTTAATTTCATCGAGAGTGGAAGGACCATTATGAGGAATAACATATCTATTCTTTGTGATCTTCTAGAAGTGTTCACCTAAACATTTCAAATGACATTCCATTTTGGTTTTCCACAGTGAGTAGTTTGTTCCATCAAATCTAGGGTTGTCCTTCTATGATGCCATCACGGATCACCTCAAGCTTTTAAACTTCTTCAGAGGAACCTGCTCTGATACCAATTGTTGGAAAAACAAGGACAGACAACTGAGAGGGGGGGTGAATCAGTTGTCTCAAAATACTTAAAATTTTCAAACTTAACATAACTTTATCTCAAATATGATGAAAGAAAAATAAACCATAATCAATCAACACATCAGAAGCACAAAGAACACCAATATTTTTTACGTGGAAACCCTATTAGGGGAAAAACCACGGTGGATGTTATTCAACAATATTATACCTTGTTAAAAGTATAACGAAAAATAAATGGAATGCACATGCATTCAGGCACATTGCCTAGAGCTCACTTCTCAAATATAAGAGGGCTCACCACCCAAGAATACAAAACAATTTGGATTAGATCTGCAGGGTATGAAGTAAGAAAATAGCTTTTGCACAAGCTTGATTACTGTTCCAGTTAAGCACAGAAATACTTCTTCACACTTCGCTCAAACTTCTTCACACTCTATTCTGCAATTGAATGAATAGATCAATGTTCGTACACTTTCTCTTCTTTGTCTTATCCTCACTTCACACACAATAACTTAGCACAAACAATCATTCTTATATATCTGCAACTTGGATTTACATCAACAACTTCATCAGCCAAAATATAAAACATATTTACGATGTCGACCACTAATTTACATATAAATTTTTAATGTGAAGCAAACACCGTCGGCTAATATTATGATGTGACCCAGAAAAAATATTCTCAAGCGCGCCAAACATTCAAATTTAATTCTCCAAGGATCTACAACACGTTACAACCATCATGTCGGCCAAGAACATGAAAACCCAAACACACAAGAGAAAAATCTTTGATCATGAGCACACCGATCAATGCAGACGTACACCAAGGAAAGAGAATGATCTAGAAGCATCCACTAACAACAAGAACTAATAGAGAAGCATCCACAACAACTAACATTACTAGAATTACATAAACTTCAATCAAGAACAATGATAGAGACCACAGAAACACTGTTAGAACACAATTGTGCATAACATGATCAAGGATTTATGCTTTTGTAAATTGACATCAGAGAGTGAAGCCCATACTCTATATGTAATTTCATTACTGTAATACAAAGGGGTTGTTCTTGGTGTGGTGGGTTTTTCTCCCTTAAGGTTTTTCCCACATAAATCTAGTGTTCATCTATGTATGTTAATTTTTTTGTTTTTGCTATTTCTTTCAAGTGTATCTTAATTGGACTATAATTGAAAATTTTAAAAGCACCTCTGCATTCTTCCCTAAGGTTTTGATGTTAGGAGAGTTGTCTCCGCACCTTAGCTTTCCTTAAATTTTCCACAGCGTGTCAAATTGTGATATTGCTATCAGGATTCAACAGTGTAGTTTTACGAGTCAAAATCATTGACCCATGTTTCAAGAGTAGTGGTTCACAAGAACCCATCTCTCATGATAATGAATGGTCCACTTAGAACTCATTGCATCTAGGTGATGGTTACAAAGGTCAAGCATTGGGCCTTCTTAGGAGGTCACCCATCCTGAGAGAACACAGAAAAGCATGTCATTCTTTAGACAAAAGCATGTTGAATTGTTCACTGCAAAAGCATGCTGATGTATACAAAAGCGTGAAGATTTCTACAAAGACATGTTTATTCCCATAGAAGTGCCCCATTGTGGAAAATAAAAGTGTAGAATTGAAGTCGCCTAAGTTGAATCTCAAACAAAAGTGCAACGGTGTGGACAAGCAAAAAGATAAAACGAAGGAATTTTTTTTATAAAAATAGAAGCAATAAGATGCATAAAAAAGTGTGGCACTATCAGAAAAATGCACTATAACTTGTTCAGAGATTAAAATTTTGCAAATTTTTCAACATGTTTGATGTTTGTTTTGTGTTTTATTGTATTTGCAAATGATAAAAACATAATAAAAAATGCATTCAATAGAATCAATTGGTATTAGATGCTCTTTCATATATTCTTCTTCCACAACATCACAGTAATGGTTTTCACAAGGTCTTGACAAGAATACACGCCATAAGTCACAACCTATTTTTAGTAGTTAGATCGGGATTATCTTCTTATTTCAAGACCATTGATAAAATACCTACTATTGAATGGACAACTAGAGTATTCTCATGTACATGAACACCTCTTACCTTGGAAGGAATTTAAGTTCCTTGCAAGGATTTAATATTGCCTCAACAAGCATCAATACATAGTGAGTAACTTCACGGGACAATACTATCCTGTTGCACCTCCATAAGTCGACGGTCTACAAATGGACTTTAGGCTTCTAGATACAAGGTTTGTAGTGGGTATAACTCCGTGAACACCACCGCCTACATAAGCGTGATATTGAAATATCATCTCCTTATGTCTACAATCACCCGGGACCACATAGGAATTCTTAGCAGTAACTTACATACGTGGATAGATCTCAACTTTCATTTATTGCCCCTTTGATATAGCCCGCCGAAAAAAAATCTGCTAGAGGTTGAACCCTAGGGTGTACTCCCAGGAAGGCCTCCTAACAATAGGAAGGATTGATTTTTCTATTTCTCATCACCCAAGATCACACTAGGCTCAAGGGGAGTGGATATGTAGAAAACTCCTTTGGTATTATAAAAGAACAAGTGTAAACTTGAAGTATTTCTCATCATGCCCTAGATCACATGAAGCGCAAGGGGAGATGATACGCACTTTCTAGCTTACCAAACATGCAAAATTTGGCAAACAATTGATTTTATTTGCACCAAGGATTTAAATGTATGGTTCAATTTTTAGAGAACCAATTAAAATATGCAAGTTGTTTTGTTCAATTTTAAGCACCAAAGGATAATGAAGATTGCATTGTTCAATTTTAAACACCAAATGGAAGTGTGAAGATTTTTGTTGTTCAATTTTAAAGCACTAAAGCAAATATGAATTCATTTTAATGTACCAAATTTGAAAAATGAGTCCTAGATTAGCTCTTCAAATTAAACGTTAATAAAAATATTTTTCCAAATTCCATTGGTCGTAGTAGTTAGCTCTATTAAAAAAAATTAGAAAAATAGTAAATGGTTAGGATTAAATCAAATCTAAATTCCACATGAAATTACAAAACTAAACTAGACAAAAGTGTGGGACTGTTCTGACAGAAGCACGAGACTGTCAAGGGACAAAGATGTGGCCCTTTGACAAAGGCGTGGACCTTTGACAAAAGCCTACGACTGTTCACAGATACAGAAGTGTGGAAGTTTGGACAGACGCATGAATCTTTTAACAAAAGCATGAACCTTTACACCTACAAATGCATGGACCTTTAACAAAGGTGCAGACCTGTCAAAACAAAAGCATTGTGTTGTTCCTACAACCTGCAAAGTCAAAAAACTTCACAAAAAAATGATTAGATAAGGACATGGGTCCCATTAGGTGTGCCAAAATGTCATGTTAGACCCTGAATTATTTTTACTAAGTTACTTTTACCTTCACGAGTAAATATGATGATAAATGTTAATTATGCCTAAAATATGTTTGACAGATGAATGGAATACTGAAATAGGTATTGTAATGTTATTGCTTTTAAAGGAGTAATATGATTATATTGATGAAATACAATGAAATGAATTTGAATTGTAATGTGAATATTCTAATGCTTTGATGATATATATATATATATGCATGTATTTATGTATGTATGCATGTGTCTATGTGAACAAGTAACTACCTTTGCAAATGTGACAAGTTGGTTGCAGATGCAAGTTCACGCCTCTGGAAGGGGAGGGAAGTATTACTTAGGAGAAGAATTTCGGTATGGAAACCCTTAAAGAAGTTGCAATAAAATTTATGGATTTGATTGTGTTTTAGTTTTTCACATCAACATTTTGAATCATACTACATGATCCATCATCAGGATGAAAGAGAGTTGAAGGAGAAAAAATGGATTGTTGCAAACCAAAGCAAGCTAAAAACAGAGAGGGGAGACTAGGAAGGAGGCACACGGTTCGAGGTTAAGGATAGATTAAGAAATTAGAAAAGCAATGGTGTAAAGGAGAAAATAAAGAAGGAAAAAGAACCCTTAAGGGAGCACAAGGAAGCACCTTGAGGAGGGAAATAAAGAATAAAAGAATTTAAATCAAAGAAAGTTCAAGTTAAAAAGGAAGCAAGCTAAAGAATTAAAGATTAAAAGAAAACTCAAAATTTGAACAAACAAAGAAAGTTCAAAATAAAAGGAAACAACTTGAGGAAGGAAGCAAAATCAATAAAGAAAACTCAAAAATAAATGAGGAAAGAACCAATTTAAAACAAATAGAAAAGAGCCTAAAAATTAAAAATTAAAAGAAAAATGTTATAGCACATAATTTCTGATATAGCACATATAATATAGAGTCTTTGAAATGTTATTAGTACTTTCCTTAGGCATAGTACTTTTGTAATGACTTTGGCTTTTTTTAGTTAACTAGTTATTAATAATTTAGTTTTCAACTAATCAAAAACAATATTTAAACAAAAATTAAAATAAAATTCAATTTTGTAAAGTGAACTTGTAAAATATTTAACTTTACAAATTATAAAAATTATTTTTTGTGCATATGATTGGTTAAAAAAGTTGTGTTATTCGCGGATAAAGCAAATTAAATATGTTTTTAAAGAATGAATTTTCATTTTTTGCTTTATAAAATCATTTCATTAAATCTTTCTAAAGTAAATAAATGTTACTTATTTGATATTTTTTTAGAATGATTTTTTATGTATGTAATTATTATTTTTTTATTAAAGAAAATCTTACAAAAATCAATTAACTATTATAGTTATTGGATTCAACTATTAAAAAATTTTTTTTTTATTATTTTTCCATTAAACTAATATCTTTATCTATGTTTTTATTTTTTTATTATTTAATGATATAATTTGATTATATATGTTCTCCTTCTTCTTATAGAATTTATATATACTATTTCTATTTATATCTTATATTATTATAGGTAATAATTTGTAGTTAAATAAGTTAACCTATATTGTGTAGGTAATATATTAATTTATATTATATATAATATTAATTTATATAATATATAATATAGGTCATTTTATGTTGTAGGTTCTCCTTTCATATATATTTATATATATATTAATAAATTATCTTAATTGACTACTATGTTAATTCTAATATTAATATTATTATATTATTACTATTAATATAATCAATATAATAGTAAATCACTATATTAATAAATATAACAATATTTTAAAATATATTAATATTATAATATTACCTATTTACTTAGTTTATATAATGTCAACTACAATCAATTAAGAATTATTTTTAATAATAAATCATTTGATTATTTAATGGTTAGCAAATATTTATTCTAAAGAACAAACTCAACTTCAACTTTATTAGTCATAGTTATGTTTAGTACAAATAATTCATAAACTACTTTCTTCTCTCAATGAATGGGTTCATTATATAAATATTTAAATGTACATTCAACTTTAATTTTTTTGAAAAAAAATAAAAATTTATTCAAATTTATTTTATTTTCAAATATTTAACATCAAACAAGATATTTACATTACATAACCAAAACATATAAAAAAACCAACGCTATTAGTCAAACAAAACACAAAATACAAAAGTCAAAACTAACATTACAATAATTAAAAAAAAATACATTTAATTTTATTCACATTAATTAAACTTACATTTTTTTTATTCCAACTTTACAAATCTCTAATTAGAATACTACAAAGGCAACTACTTGCCACTATGTGGCACTTGTTTAAATGTTGTTTTAAGCCACCAAGCAACACATTATTATAGCACAAGATATAGTAATTAAGAGTTTGGAAATATAGCAAGGTCATGCATAGGCTATAGACCACGTAATGTTTAGGGAATGAAAGTTTTGTTTAAAATATGCATGGACTGCACATAAGTGATACCAAGGCAGCGCTTATAACATATATAATGATTTAATCTACTTGCATATTGAACACAATATATAATGGAAGGTGTGTGGCATATATGAGACTTAGTCAACATATATTATAATGTTATTTGTAAATGATTTAAAATCTTTGACTCTATCAAAGACTGCAAACACCAAAAGCACAAAAAGAGGATAGTGTGGTGTCAAACTATAAATATTTGCTTTGCATTAGAAGTCTATTTTAAAAGCTCTGTACAACGATTTAAACCTGAGTAAATGGGAGAATAAGTCTTGAGAATATTGGCATGGAATAAGCTGACTTGTTTAACTTGTTACCTTGCATATGTCTAATGCATTCTTATTGTCTTTTAAAGAAATTATTTTCTACATTAATTTGTTGAGTAATGTGGTTTAAGTCTGCCATCTTTTGTTTTGCCAAGTTGAGTTAAACCATGCAAACTAAAAAGTGTCGATCCATCCTCCATATTACTAGCCTTTGGAAGCTGATTTCTATGTATAAATAGAAGCATTCTTTACTTGAAATGGATGCACATCTGCATTCTATTGTTATTTTCTAAGAGTTGTTCTATTCTTCTAAGTTTTGTGAGAGAGTCTGAGAGAGGTTGTGAAGAGTTTTATTGAGATAATTTTTTAGGGTATTTCAAAGAGTGGAAGTGATTTGTTTCCATGTTGCAAGCTGATTTGAGGAGGCTAAGCTTGGAATCCAGCTAGGTCGATATAGAGCTTTGTACAATTTACAGGCATGTTGTATCTTTCATCCTTATTTTTTGTTTGACTTTGGAATGTTTTTGTGATGCTTGAATGTTCTTGGATATTACTTGCTTTGATGGAACCTATCTATTAGGTTGATGCTTTCATATACTCTATATGGGATTTTATATGATGTGTTTCTATTTGACTTTGTGTTGTGAGTCCATACTATACGTATGTAGAAAGAAATGTGGAACATAGATTACATCAATAGATTTAGGAAGGTTAGCTTTAATTTGTTAGCTTAAAGACTAGGAAAACCTTGGAATGATAAGGCTAACAATGCAATGATAGTGATTGCTTGAAAGATGTGTCATTATTAATAGAATGTTACATCATGCGAACCATGTTGTTAGTCTCTTCTAAAATGATCATTTGATCATTGCCTAACCTGAATATTGGTTGAAACCCTACATTGAGTATAACCTATTTTGATTATATTATTTATTTGATCCTTGTTCTAAGTACATAGGATGAGAATAACCTACATGATCCGACTGATCATTGATTACCAGTATTAACTAGGGAATAGGGTAAACTAAGTGTAAGGTTAACCCATGTGATTAAGTTGATCACTTAAATTTATGAATTACTATTTGATTGGAGCCATAGGTGGGATAACCCTACTAAGTTGGTTGTTTTATACTCTTGACATGAAGTCAATTTATGTGAAACTATTTTTTAATAGCCTTTTATTGATATTCAATTATTCTTTAGATCGAGGCCATTTATTATTGAGGTCATACCTTCAAACTAAGGTCATTTATTGACAAGGATATACTTTTGAATCATTCATTGATGTGATATAATCCAGATTGGAGTCATTTAATGATGAGTATTTATTCAATGATAAAATGAAGCTTATGTAGCTATACTTTAGACTATGAAGTTATTTGTTACAAAGATATTCGTAATTTAGAGCCATGAGGGGTTCATAGGATATTCCTGGGGTTAGGATGACCCAATGAAGGGTATAGCTTATATATATAGCATTAACTACTTCAATAGAGTGGAGTCTATAATGCTAAAGCTAGATTTGAATTGGTAGGTTATGAAAACACATGTTTTAACTATTAGATGAGTCATAGTGAACTTAGTGTATATAGGTTGTTCTTGGGGTTAAAGATTACCCAATGGAGGGAATTGCCTATGCATAGAATATGAATGATCTTAACAAATTGAGTTAGAATGGTGGATGAGCAAGTGGCGTCCATGCTAAAATAGGAATGATGAATACTTTGGCTAAAGTGGTGTAATTTTCCATTGGTTACACTGTCAGTTCATTGTCTTACCATACTCTTTCACACTAGTCTGAGATTGTTATACATGTAGAACATACATGAGTCATATGGAAAAGCTCTAGTTATGTAGGACACAACTCTAGCTCAAATTAGGCTAATATTTTTTGGTTTCTAAACCAAAGATCTTCGTCGAAGAGTAGGGCCATCTTACCATATTTGGTAGAGGTGTGGCGGACTGCAGTTAATACATGGATGGCGAAAAAGTGCTTGAGTAATGCCTCTCCTCCCAATTGGCAAGCCAAGATTTGAAAGGGGATTTCCTAGATCATTTGTATTTATAGTACCAATGGAGCTTAGATGAACTAGGTATGTATCTTTTATCTATTTATGTGAAAGATGGAAAATGTATTTTGTATTTCATTTATGAAATCATTTCTTTGGAAAGATTATAACATTTTGTTAAATGAAATGAGAATAATGTATTAATACTATATACTATATTGCAATGTAATGCAATAGAAGTTTGGAATAGTGTTGATTTCAAATGTGCATGATATCTTATTTTTTAAGAGAACAAATTATTGCTATGTGATGGCATTGTGAATTATTTCACTTGTGGTTAAAACATTGGAAATTCTTTGGAGTGGAGTAGAACATGGGGCATGTTACATGTCACATGGTAATTCCAATGATCAAATAACATTCAAATAGAAGAAATTGGGATCTTAAAACAATAAGAAACTAGAAGATTATGATCAATCAAATGTCATACTCAATGAAATTCAATTACACAATACTAGAAAGACTCAATTTAAAAGCATTAAACGCAATTCAAAGCAATTGAACCTATAATAATATGCAAACCTCTCAATCCCATTGTGGGTTTGAAGAAAACTTGTGACCTGTAGTGATGTGGAGTGCTCAAAATTTTCTAATCCATAGTGCAAAAGCTCAATTCCAAGTGATTGATTCACAAATGCTCTCAAAATTATGTCAAATTGCTCAAAGGTGAGTACTCAATTCAAAAGAGTAAGGGTGTTATGAAGATTGTGAATGAAATTCATGTCGAAATGTGAAGTATTTATAGATTTTAGGAATTATGATCAATGGTGTGGATTGAAAATGATGTGCAATGGATGAAATTAAATTAAGGAGGTAAGTGTGGATCAAGGATTGATCAAATGGTTGATAATCCATGAGGAATGTCTGGGTAAAAGCACAAAGTTGTGTCACACTTTATAAAGGAAAGAACCAACACTAATCCAACTTTTAAACTTGAATCACTAAAAAGTGGCATATATGTTTTGAATTTTAAAATGATGTAAACTAGTAAAATATGTATTTTTTAGTAGATTTTATGTTTGTAATTTTTTTTTTAAATGAAAAATTATTTTAAACTAGTTTTCAATAAATTAACACTATGATTTAGTTGCTGATAAAATGTTGAAAATATGAAGTTGCATGGGACATCAAACTTTTTATAGTAAATTTTATTTTATTTTTTCAAAAATTTTATGTGTATTTATAATTTGAATTTAGTGCACGGATATATTTTTTCCAATTTTGATAAATATATATTTTTAAATGAATATTAAAATTTGTGTGAATCCTCACTTGAAATAGATGTAAAAAAAAAAAATTAATAATTTTTAGAATTTTTTAAAAAATGTTATTTACATTAGTAGGAGTTATTGAAACTTCAATTATTTCAAATAATTTTATTTTTTTGGTAAATTGGACTTAAATGGTCCTTCATATATTTTTACCCAACAATTTTAGTTGAAAAAGTTGTGGAAGTATTAACTTAGCCAGATTGAATCTTTACTAAATTGATATTTAGTTAAAAATACTTAAATTCAATTGTGTTGATAAGTTGGCTGAAAGTGTGACACGGTTTTGTGCTTTAACCCTCGATCAAAGATTAGATCAAGGGTTCATAATCCATAAGAGACTCAATAATATCCCTTAATTTTAGGAATTATGCTAGAGATATTTTGAGTTGGAGGGAAGAATTCAAATTTGAAAATAGGATATTTCATGTGGAATATTCTTTATGCAAGTTGGAGTGTTGGAAGAAAATTAGCTAATTAAACAATTCCTTAAAATCATCTAATTGTGCAAGTTGGAATAATGAAGAACTTTAATTAAATAATTATGAATTATTTAATCAAGTGGGATTATGGCATTTAATTAAACAATTTGACATTATTTAATCAAAAAGGGAGAAAATGATGAATTATGATTAATTAATCAAATAACCTTAATTATTCAATTAATAGGAGAAAAAGGTAAATTTAACTATATACTCAAGATATTTTTATTTTTATTGATAAAAGAAAGATATAAATATTATAATTTAACTATTATAAATAAATATTTGAAATGAGTATAGAAAGGAAAGGTAATGTGAATAAAAATGTAATTTAGTGAAAAAGACAAGAATATGGTTTTCAACCAAATGTACAATAAAAATATACAAATATATGACTATTAAATTAAAAAAAAGAAATTCTTATGAACACCTCTTGAGTATTCCAAATAAATTGACTTGTCTAATTCAACCACTTATTCAACATTCATAAGTTGTCCACATTTATTCATAAGATGTCCAAATTCAATGAACGTATTGTTTAAAGGAAAGATGACGTCAATTAGTCGTCATCCATGCGTCACATACGATTGCATAAAACAAATGTGGATACCTTGTATGTTGGACTTGGTCTAGATTGATTAGATGACAAAGACATTATAGTTTTGTTTTTAATATTTTGTTTTATGTTATGGATTTGAATTTGGTATATATTATTTTTACAGTATATATAAGTTACTTTTTAGTAAATAGTTATTTTGTTTATTATATATAAATTTCATTTTTTATTAAAAAAATATTATATTATATTATTTGTTTTATTTAAAGAATCATTTTTTATTTTATTTTAAAAGTATACGAAGTATATATTATGTGTGTATATATGAAATAAAATTGTAATGTATATAATGTTATTATTTTTTATAAAATAAGATTTAATTTAAGAATGATAATGTTTTTATTTTTAATATTTTTTATAATAAAAAGAATATTATTAAATTTACAACTCATTAACATATTATATACATTCTTTTATAATATGATTAAATAATATAAAAGATCATCTCAAACTCAACTTCAAAAATAGTATATATAGTCAAATTATTTATTCAATTCACAAAAAAAATTTATTATTAGTTTTTAATATCTTCAAATTAATAGATTAAGTAACATTACTAATTTTATTTTATTTTATAATAAAAATATACAAATATAAGACTATTAAATTTAAACTTTAACACCTGTTCAACTCTAATATAAGACTTAGGTTTAAAAATAAATTGATGTATCTCATTCAACCACTTATTCAACATTCATACGCTGTCCACATTCATTGAACTTATTCTTTAAAGGAGAGATGACGTCAATTAGTCGTCATCCGTGCGTCACATACGATTGCATAAGACAAATGTGGATACCACGTATGTTGGACTTAATTTAGATTTATGCTCAGAGATGACAATGACATTATAGTTGCTTTTAATATTTTGTTTTATGTTATGGATTTGAATTTGGTATATATTATTTTTACAGTATATATAAGTTACTTTTTAGTAAATAGTTATTTTGTTTATTATATAAATTTTATTTTTTATTAAAAAAATATTATATTATATTATTTTATTTAAAGAATCATTTTTAATTTTATTTTTAAAAATATACTAATTATACATTATGTTTGTATATATGAAATAAAATTGTAATGTATATAATTTTATTATTTGATATAAAATAAGATTTAATTTAAGAATGTTAATGTTTTTATTTTTAGTTTTTTAATAATAAAAATAATATTATTAAATTTTACAACTCATTAACATATTATATACATTATTTTTATATTTAAACTCTTGTTTATAATATAATTAAATAGAATAAAAAGATCATCTCAAACTCAAATTCAAAAATAGTATATTTGATCAAATTATTTATTCAATTTGTGTCTTCAAATTAATAAAAAAATATTAATAATTTTATTTTTATTTGAAGAATTGTATTTACTCAAAAATAATTTTATGTTATTATATATTTATATGTGATTTATTAAATTAAATTTTAAATAAAAATAAATTATTTAGTGTATATTTAATATATATTTTTGAAAATTAAATTGTAAATTAAATAAATTATTTAGTGCATATTTAATCCTATGTTACGTTAAAAGTATTATCATAAAAATTGTTTGATGTATTTTATTTTTGTTTGAAGATTTAAATTTCAAATAAAATAAGTTATTTAGTGCATATTTAATCTTGTGTTATTTTAAAAGTATTATCTATATATTATTCATTAAATATATAATTATTTAATGCAATTAATAAAAATAATCATACACATAAATATTCTAATTTTATAGAGTTATTAAATCTTTTTTTACCACATTTTATAATTAGTTTCATATTTTTATTATTATTTATATAGGTTTTTAAATAGTTCTTAGACTTTGCAAGTGTATTTTAATATTTGATATATATAATAATACATTGATTTTCTTTAGAGTACAATTTTTTTCTTTGAAAGGGTTTTCCTCATGTTTTTGATATAAAAAGAAGCAAAAACAAGGGTGTTGTCCCATAAATACAAGGCACCAAAGGCCATCCAAAGCAAACACATTAATAGCATAGTGACAACAGAGTGAACCAAGCCATCACCCATAACAAGTGATATCAAAAACTTTAAAACAACAGTAAACACAAGATAAATAGAGTCCATCATGCAGGCATGATACGGAACAGTCGAGTCCAAAGACCCCCAGGGGTCAAACCAGTTAAAAAATAGCATATACATACTAAAAGTCATTGAGAAACTATAAAAAAAAATAAAGAGCCAAAAGCCTAATTCTTTTCCTCCATGCATGGTTTGTCCTGTATAGTAGTTGCCCAATCTGTCGTGAGGAACTTGAGCAGCTCCTTAAAGCCAACGTCTTCCTCGCCATCGTTCGTGGACTTGTCCTTCTGTAGCAAGTATAAGCTAGTCGCCGACCTATGCATGACCTTCAGGGCAAAGTGAGACACCTCCTGAACCTTTTTTTCCAATTCTCCCTTTCAGCTTGCCAACTTCGTCCCAAGCCTGTTCTTTTTTATTGTAATCTTCTTTCAAGGGGGTGTTTCCCTCAACCGTATTAGAGGCTCAGGGTTTAATTTCCTTCACATTACCACTGGTAGGGCCCTTCTTCAAGCTTTCAGACACGTGGGAGGTGCTACTCGCCGAAAAAAACTGATCCTCCCCTCCCACCACCTTATTCTCCTGGCTTCAACTATCACTCCCATTTTCATTATTCAAATCTGAAGCCTCCTTAAGACTTCCCTCCTTGTCCTACTTAAAGACCAGTCTATTAGATCTATGAGGGGTATTAGCTTCTAAAGTGATCTCGATGTTGGAATCAATTTGGTGAAGGAAGAATTTAGTTCTCTTAGAGGCTTTGGCCTTAGGTCTTGGGGTAGGGGCAGGATGCTTTTTTTCTTTACCCTTTTCCCCCGGACAGTTCGCAGGGGACATGCCATGGGGAAGGGCTTTCAAGGTAGGATTTTTTAGGCATTTTTTCTTGCTCAAGCCTAGCACATCCAGAATGCTAGCAAAGGGAGGAGTAGAAGAAACTAGGGTTTCATCAAGAGCAGGCAGACAAGGGACTTCTTGCACAATCATAGGTCGAGCAGCGCAAAGAGCCATGTGAAAATAATAAAGCCTATACATAAGGCCTTGGTGTAGGATAGTATAATTCTTTCTAGAAAACAAGGCTTCATTAAATTCTGCCACAATGCTATCCAGAGAATGAAACAGGAAAAAAGGAATGGAGATATGCTAGTGATTCCTAAGGTGGTTGAGGAAATTAAAGTGGTAATAGTAGTAAACCCCATACCTTCCTTCCAGCATGAAGTACTTCATCATCACCATACAAACTCTATCTCATGGCTCTGGGAGCACCTCGCGGTCATAGCCACCCTGCAACTTGACTGGTTTCTCCTCGCCGTGAAAGAACTGGTTAAGACTAATCTAGTTAGGCATCTTCGTGGTTTTCTTCCAGGTTCGACCACTATTCAGAAACCCCGTAACTCTAGCAATAACCTCCTCAGAAACTTCAAAGGAAATGCCACCGATGGTAACCCTACCATCATTCCAAGAGGTGAAAAACTTACTTGATAGGCCCTAATTGTGTCCAGTCATGGCCTCCATATACTGGGCAATGTCGCCCTCTTTGCAAATTTTCCAAACAATGGCCTTCGCCTTCCACTCGTCACACCTATCTGGCTCCACGCACACTCTGTCCCCACCTCATGTTAGTCATTATATTATTATATATATATATATTGTGTTCATTTTCTTATAACTATTCAACTCATGTAATTCTTATACATATATCCTCTCATATATTAGCATAGGAAGCATATATATGCACCTATGCTTCCTTTCATTTGATATTAGATCTTGAGCATCTCAAATTATAGGTGTTAGGGAAAAAATATTTTTATATTAATCATAGATTAAGTGGGAGCTTGCATAGAAAAAAATTGTTGCAAGAAATAAGGCAAGCATGTCAAGGATATATGGAGATTTTTGAGGAAAAAATGTTAAGTTTTGGAAGCTTAAGATGGAGGATATACAAAGACAAAGATCTATGGGTTGTAGTATCTAGATCCAAACCTATTGCTATGTCACAAGAAGATTGGTACAAAGTGGACAAAAAATGAGGGGTCTCATTAGATTCCATTTGATAGACTTTGTATTATTGAATGTACATAAATAAGCCAACATTGTGAATCTCTAGAATAAGCTAGCTGAGATTTATTAGGCTAAATTTCTCTAGTAACTAAAATTTTCCTAAGAAAAAGTTATACATACCCTTATGATGTGGGATAGTGTTTATATGACTAAGCACTTGAATACTTTCAACATGATTTTTACCCATTGTATTTTACTGTAGTGAATATGGATGAAGAGGACAATTGCATGGATTTGTTATGTTATTTACTAGACTTATGAGATCACTTGGTGATTGCAATTAGGAGAATGGTTACCTCTAAATTCAAAATGGATGAGGTAAATATATTTTTTTAAGGAGATGCAAAGAAAATTTTCAAAACCAACCAAGAAGGCCCTAGTTGCTATTACAATATTGAAAGAGAAAAGGAAAGAAGAAGGATAAGAAAAAAGACAAGTCTAGATCCAAAACTCTTAGTAAGGTCGAGGGAAAATTTTATAACTATGATAATCTTGGTCATTTCATAAGAGACTGTAAGAAGGAGAGAAATAAATAAATGATTTTGATGATGATTCAAAAAATCCTTATAGGATGATGGTGATTCCTTTGTTGTAGTCTTAGTTCCACATATGCAACATATGTTACATGGCCACTAAACTTTGGTAACTCTTTCTACATGACCTCACACTATGGTTGATTCTCAAAACATGAAGAATATGATGGTCCTAGGAAGATTCACTTGGAGATAACTCACATCTAGATATTGTTGGCCATGTAAGGGTCTTGATTTGATTCATTTATGGATAAGTGAAGTGGATAAGTGGTGTACTACATAACCTTTGTTTGACATGAAATTTAATTTTATATTTAAACTCAATGAGTCAATTTTGAAATTAGTTTATCAAGTGGTAGGTGCAAGAAGGTGAGAGGGGATATGGTGCTTGCTAAGGGTGTCTACAACGGAACTTTATTTCAACTAGATGTGTGCATAGTTTAATCCAATAGGTCTTGTATATTTTTTTAGTGAAGTAATCTATATAATCTATATATTCACCATTGGAACCAATTAAAAAAGGAGTGTTGCATCTATTTCCAATGGTTGCACTTTCTAAGTACCTAAGGGTGCTCATGCTTTGAAGACTAATCTAATAGCCAATGAGACAATTTTAAATTGCTAGAGAATGAGACACATATGTGAGAAGGGTTTAAAATGGATTTAAAAAATACAAAACATGTTAAGAGACTAAATTATTGTAATCTTGAATTTATTTTTTATGAGTATTGTGTATACAAAAAATAGAACCATATTCATTTTTACTCTAGTTATCACAAATCTTTTGTAATGTTGGAATTAATCCATTCTAATGTGTTTGGCCTTGTCAATGTTCATTTAGTTTTTAAATTTATATATCATATATATTTAATTAATGATTATAATAGAAGTAAATTGGTATATTTTCTTAGAACTAATTTAAAATATTTAGTTATGTTAAAGAGTTTAAGACTCTTAAATTGAGAATTAGACTAGAACGAAGATTAATATTTTTAGGACTGATAATGATGGTGAGTTGAATTCAATAGAATTTGACAAATTTGGTCATAATCATAAGATAGAGAGACCTAAGAAAACTTCATGTACCCATCAATAGAGTATATTAATAGAAAGAATGAACATGGTATTAATGGAGAGAGCTAGAATTATGCTCAGTGAATATAACTTTAATCAAAAAAATTGGGCAAAAGTAGTTGTCATAGCCTATTTTTTGGTTAACAAGTCTTCTACATCAACTCTTGTTGAGAAGACACCGATGGAACTATGGTCAATAAAAATTAAAGCATTTGGTTGTGAGGCATATGCACATGTACCTAGGGAATGGTGTTGGTGTGAAAGGGTTCAATCTTTGAGATCTTATGGCTAAAAAAAATTGTATCATAGAATTGTTATCTTTAGAGATGTTAACACTTCTTCCAAAATATTGTAGCCAAATAAGGATGAAAAGGAATATGTGGTTCAAATAGCTATAAAGATCAATAAGGTTGGACCAAATGATCATGAAGTCCACATAAAGAAGAGAAACCCTCAAATAGTCCAAAGATTTTTGTAAAAAATGAATCTCTACCTAAGTCATTGATGAGGTCCAAATGAAAAATAAAATAAATAGACATGTATACTCCTCCTCATTAGAGATATGTTTTTTCTTTGATTACTAATACCAATGAGCCTATAAATTCCAATTAGGCTATGGGCATGGATGATGTATAACCTAGAAATTGATCATGGATAAGAAAATAGATATACTAAAGAAAATGACACATGAGACAAGTTAGTAACTTTTCCTAATGAATGAAAACCTATTGGATGTAAATCGGTGTTGAAAAGGAAGATTGATTTAGATGGAAACATTAAGAAGTAAAAGATAATATTAATTGTGAAGGAATATTTCTAGGTTTAGGTAATTAAATATGATGAAAAAATCTCTCTAGTAACTAATTTGACATCCATTTGGTTGTTGTTATCTATTAAAAAAGTTTACCATAGGTTTGAGTTGGATGAGTAGAAAAATATCACTCATGGTGATTTGGAGGAAGAAATTTATAGGACACAACTAGATCACTACATTGAAAGAGGTAAAGAAAAGATATGTTTATAAGTTGAGGAAATCTTTGTATGGTCTTAAGAAATAACCTAGGATGTGGTACGGAAATTTAATTCTTTTATTTTGGATTGGATTTTCTAATATCCAAATCAAATCATTTCATATATTATAAATTGAACAATGATCTTTTCCTTGTTATCGTGTTATGTTGATGATACATATTATTTATTGATAATTGTAAGTGTCAATAAGGGAAATTCAGGAGAAAGCATGAATCATGGGTAGCAACCACAAAACTACCTAAATTCAAGCCATAATGACCCTAATCTAACAATGAAGCATAAATGACAATAAAAATCACAATAATAAAGCAATAAATATCAATTCCTATGCCATAGTTGATTCCCCTCCATTGCTCTTCTTCATTTTGCTTTGTTTGCTCTCATATTTGTAGTATGCAATGTATTTGATAAGCTCAATGTTGATGCAAGATCTCAAGATAATGATAGAAAAACTTCAAAGGTTGTGGTTCCTCAAGATAAATGATATGAGTGATAGCAAAATATTGAAGATTGTGATTAACCTTAAAATGAAGGTGATGGCTTGCTTTTATAGAAATCTCAATTTAGATAAAGGGCAACGATAGAAAAATGATGTCTGATGATCAATGTATGAGATTAATTAAGAAGAAAAGAGATAAGGATGGGAAGAATGGACCAAAAATCGAAGAATTAGTTGAAATTTAGGGCTTGGCTAAGAATAGGTAAATTAAATCATTACAATAACTATTTAATTTAGGAAATGGTGGATGAATAATTAAATAATTTAAAATAATTATTTAATTATAGAGAAAAGAAAATGACAAATAATTAAATAAATAAGCAATTTATTTAATTTAGATATACGTTTCCTCATAATATTATAATCTAAGATATATAAAAAAAAATTGTATATATAAAATAAAATTATATTATGTATATATCATTATTTTTTCCTTAATTAAGTATATCAATCAATTTTATTTTCTTTTAGACTACAGGAATCGGGTAGCACGACCCCATATAAACTGCAGTGTGCCTGGTAAACTTTTTAACATGACCAGCAGCGCTGGCGGAACACACCCTCTGGTACCATGGGGATGGGGGAGACTAGACCTCACGACCAACCTCCTGCAACAGGAAAGATTTAGCCAACCGAGCTAGGGCCCCAACCCCAATTAAGTATATCA